>JAHHZJ010006108.1:0-17943 GCA_021437245.1 Aegilops speltoides | reverse complement strand
CAAAGCATTAAGGAGTGTTTGAAAGGAGTTTTTCAAAGAAAGACCTCGTGAAGTTGCTACATATTGAGCATCAATATCTATAGAGATAGATCAAGACGCTTGATAAGTTTTTTCAATGAGTACATACCTTGACAAGATTTTGAAGTAGTTCAAAATGGAAATACCAAAGAAAGAGTTCTTGTCTGTGTTACAAGGTGTGAAATTGAGTAAGACTCAAAACCCGACCACGGCAGTAAGATAGAAAGAGAATGAAAGTCATTCCCTATGCCTTGGCCATAGGTTCTATAAAGTATGCCATGTTGTGTACCAGATCTATTGTATACCCTACATCGAAGTTTGGCAAGGAGTACAATAGTGATCTAGGAGTAGATCATCGACAATGGGTCAAAATTATCCTTAGTGGAATAAGGATATGTTTCTATTATGGAAGTGACAAAAGGTTCGGCCGTAAAGGGTTACGCCGATGCAAGTTTTTGACACCGATCCGATGACTCTAAGTCTCGATCTAGATACATATTGAAAGTGGGAGCAATTAGCTAGAGTAGCTTCGCAAGAGCATTGTAGACATAAAATTGCAAAATACATAACGGATCCAATGTGAAAGACCCGCTGACTAAGATTCTCTCACAAGCAAAACATGATCACACCTAAGTACTTTTGGGTGTTAATCACATAGCGATGTGAACTAGATTATCAATCTAGTAAACCTTTGGATGTTGGTCACATGGCGATGTGAACTATGGGTGTTAATCACATGATGATGTGAACTATCGATGTGAATCACATGGTGATGTGATCTAGATTATTGACTCTAGTGCAAGTGGGAGATCAAGGAAATATGCCCTAGAGGCAATAATAAAGTTATTATTTATTTCTTATATCATGATAAATGTTTATTATTCATGCTAGAATTGTATTAACCGGAAACATAATACATGTGAATATATAGACAAACAGAGTGTCACTAGTATGCCTCTACTTGACTAGCTTGTTAATCAAAGATGGTTATGTTTCCTAACCATGGACAAAGAGTTGTTATTTGATTAACGGGATCACATCATTAGTTGAATGATCTGATTGACATGACCCATTCCGTTAGTTTAGCACCGATCGCTTAGTATGTTGCTATTGCTTTCTTCATGACTTATACATGTTCCTATGACTATGAGATTATGCAACTCCTGCTATCGGAGGAACACTTTGTGAGCTACCAAACGGCACAACATAACCGGGTGATTATAAAGGTGCTCTACAGTGTCTCCAAAGGTACTTGTTAGGTTGGCGATTTCGAGATTAGGATTTGTCACTCCAATGCCGGAGAGGTATCTCTGGCCCTCTCGGTAATGCACATCACTTAAGCCTTGAAGCATTGCAACTAATGAGTTAGTTAAGTACATGATGTATTACTTGAACGAGTAAAGAGACTTGCCGGTAACGAGATTGAACTAGGTATTGATACCGACGATCGAATCTCGCAAGTAACATACCGATGACAAAGGGAACAACGATGTTGTTATGCGGTCCGACCGATAAAGATCTTCATAGAATATGTAGGAACCAATATGGGCATCCAGGTCCCGCTTATTGGTTATTGACCGGAGACGGTCTCGGTCATGTCTACATTGTTCTCGAACCGTAGGGTCCGCACGCTTAAGGTTTCACGATGCTTATATTATGAGTTTTGATGTACCGAAGGAGTTCGGAGTAGCGGATGAGATCGGGACATGACGAGGAGTCTCGAAATGGTCGAGACGTAAAGATCGATATATTGGACGACTATATTCGAGTTCGAAAGGTTCCGAGTGATTCGGTATTTTTCGAGTACCGGAGAGTTACGGAATTCGTATTGGGCCTCATTGGCCATACGGGAAAAGAGAGAGAGGGTTTAAAGGGTGGCCGCACCCTCCCTTTGGCTAGTCCAAATTGACTAGGGAGGGGGGCGCCTTTCCTTCCTTCTCCTTTTTCTTCCCTTTCCTTCTCTCCTACTCCTACTATATGGAAGGGTTCCTAGTTGGACTAGGAAAGGGGAATCTTACCCGGTGGGAGTAGGACTCTAGGGCGCCGCCATAGAGAGGGCCGCCCTCCCTCCTCCACTTTTCTATACGGGTAGGGGCACCCCATAGACACACAAGTTGATCATTGAGATCGCTCCTCAGCTGCAGCGGTGCCCCTCCACGATATTACACCTCGGTTATATTGTAGCGGTGCTTAGGCGAAGCCTCGCGACAGAGAACATAAAGATCGCCACCACGCCGTCAGGCGACGGAACTCCCTCGCTACCGCTGGATCGGAGATCGGGTGCGCCATCGAGCTGACGTGTGTCAAGAACTCGGAGGTGCCGAGTAACGGTGCTTGGATCGGTTGGACCAGAGGACGCATTTACTACTTCTCTACGCTAGGCCAACGCTCCGCTTTGCCCACGAGGGTACGAGACAACACTCTCTCTCTTGCTATGCATCACCATGATCTTGCGTGCAGTAGGAATTTTTTGAAATTACTACGCTCCCAACAACAGTGATATTGTGTACAACCGCCCCTGTCAGCTTGTACACGGCAGCTCTGATGCGGGGCCTAGCACTCATGATAGGTTTTATGAGCCTATCCGTAGTCGCCTTCCTGGTTGTGATGATGAGGTGTCGATACTGTGGTTTCATGCCTCGATGATGTTTGATAATACAAGCTCTTATAAATGTACATTTGTTGGCAAAAAGCATGATGAGATTGATGAGCTTCTTCAAGGTTTTGAAGCTAATCAAGATTTGCCAACCTCTCGTGACAAAGTTGAGGACAATTGTTGTTTTTTCCCCTGCTGGCCATGGCCCACGAGATGAAGATATTGTTGCTACTCACAATTTTGATTGTGGTGTGATTGAAAGCCCAAGATTGCAAAGGACAAATGTTCGTTCTTCAGATGCTCAATTGAGACATTCACAAGAAGAAAAATGCGGTCGGTATGAGAAGGATGTTGGGCATATTGTGGATGAAATGATCCGCGTGACGCCGGGCGCTGGTGTTGATAATGTATGTTCTATGTTTTTGTGTCTTTGGACCCTTTTTTGTGTATTATGTCGACCGCTTCCTCACTATTTTTTTTTGGTTATAGGCTGGAGGGAATCTTCCGTGTCGATGGAACTAGAGACGATGGAGTTGGTCGTATAAATACTCCCGCCATGTCTGTTCGCCATGCTTCCTTTTTTCTTTGAACTTACATTTGTTTGGTTCCTATATTTTCTTGTGTACTTCTCTCAGTGAAGTGTGTACCGCTTGTGCATGGTTGGAGTTTTATCTTTTTCGGTCGGTACCATCTTATTTCTTTTTTTGGTTCGTTGTATGGTCAGACCGTGTCACGCTGCTCATGATGTGCACAAAGAGACTTACGATGGCTCGGGAAGGATGAGGTCTTGGGTGATGCAATATTCCCTCTTGATGTTGTTATCGATAAGGTATAGTTGTATTACTTGTTCTCGTTAGTGGGTTGTAATCTAATTTTTTGTTGTCTGTTATAAACTTGATGTACGCTGTTATGTTCATCCATATGCATTTTCATTTGCGTATGTTAGCTGCAATAGTTTTACATGTGTGATCTTCACTGTTTGACATAAGTGAACTGCAGTTCTTTTTGGCATGCGTGATCCATACTTATTTACATAAGTGACCTTCAGTATTTAACATAACTGAACTGCATTTCTTTTTATTATGTATATGTGGGTTGCAGTTGTAGTTGTGTTTGACACATGTGTGTTGGTGTTGTTTTGTATATGTGGACTGTAGTTGTTATGTGTATGTTGCCAGCAGTCTTTTTGACATAAGTGTGCTATGTGTTGTTGTGTTAGTTATCCCCATGCTTATTTTTGTGTTATCGGGTGTTTTTAAACTTTCCACAAGTTGAGAACCAAACGGGAAGTCCACGTTGATCCGAATCAGTGGGCTTGTGCTGATGACCGTGCTGTGTTGATGCTTCTGTATCGGCTGCCGTTGAGTGTGCAGATCCTTCTGTAGCTCAAGGATCCCATGATGCTATTCCCGCCAGTCGGCATGTAGATTCTGATGTTGGCATTGAAAAGCCATCGGGAATGTCAGCCTCGCTAGTGTTGTTTCTTCCCCGTGTCTCCGTGTCCAATGATGTTCCTAAGTATTGACAAGGAGCCTCATGTAGTTGAAGTATCTAAGGAAGTCCTGCTGCCGACTGCACTATTGTAAATCGAGAGAATGCCGATGTTGTCAGCAGTATGAAAGTCCAAAGAGGTTGTGGTGGATTTGTCGCAACCTATGCAAGAAAATATTTTGCTCGGCTCAAGAACAAAGCATCAAGACTCGAAATCAAGGCAAGAGATTTTTTTAAACAAAGGCAGCTTTGATGTTTTTCTCATTCATGTTGTTTAATTACTATGGTATCTCAGATTAGATGTTAAATGATAAGTGAAACTTTGATCTTTTGTCTATAATTTTCAAAATAGCTAGCAGAATTCCTTTATCTTAATATTTAAACTTCATTGTTTGGATAAGTGAACTTCATCTTTTTTATTGCAGATGATGAACTCCCTGTTATGACACCGCTCGAGCATTGATCCAGCTCTTCTGAAAAGATACAATGAGTTGTACGCTGCTGTTACAAGGGCTCGGAAGGACAAGAAGAAGAAGTATGGTTTTTTAGAAATTGTTTTGTTCATATGTATTATCTATTTTTGTATTTACCCGCTTTTTATTTGTTGTTATTTTTTTAGTATCTTATGTTTGAGTTTTTCATGAAAAATTCAGTGACATGATTGCTTTTAAACCGAGATGGGTGATATTAGCATTGGCGGTTGGTCAATCGTTTTGGGATAAAGGGATGCTCACTACAAGGCTTGTAGATCTTGGTGTTTCTTTGTCGGTAGATAAGTTTAAGAGATCTCCGACAATGGTTGTCCCGCACTATATTTGTGTAAGAATGCGAAATTTTTGTTTTATTTTTTTCATTTTCTTTTCCGATTTCGTATTTAATTTGTTTTGCTTATTTGATTTTTGGTTTTGATTTGGCGCATAAATATTTGGAATGGTGGTATCAGAGGCAGGAGTGTTAAAATGATGTTCTCTTCAAAAGCCGAGGAGCGTGTTGATAAAAAGGATATGGTGAGAGACTTTTTTATGTGTATTTTGCCTGTTTTGTTTTTATATTGTTCTGTTTTTTCTTGTTATAATAATTTTATTTATTTTTTCATGCTTCCAACAGGTCCTTTTTGCAACTTTTGATCCGCCAGATATGAGGGATGGTGTTGGTCATTATTGTGTAGTTGCGTTAAATGTGAAAGAAAGGCGGTTTGAATTCCATGACTCGCTCAACAAACCTGGCAGCCCTGATGCGGTCAGGGTTTTTAGGAGGATGGTTAAAAATATCAAGCGTGCATGGAAAGAAGGTAGCTTGAGTTCGATGAGCCCCAAATCCTCCCACACTTGATGGATTTGTGTTGAAACATGTCATTGTCCCATTGCAGCCAAATGGGTGCTTTTTACAGCCCTTCAGGTCATACTGCTCAAGTTTTTTTTTCACTTAATTTTTGTGAAACCGATGTTTTTATTCTTTTATTCCGTGCATGATTGTGGATTCTATATGTTTCAATTCTGCGCATATGGGATGGTGTTCGAGTTGCTAAGTTTGGGGTGGAGCACATTGGCTACATCGTAAAGGCCATGCTCTATAGCTGGCTAACATCGAGGAAATGTTGCCTTGATTTAACATCACTTCTAATTTTTGCAGATAAAGGTTGTTTTATTGAACTTCTTCATCCTCGCTTTATTTTATTTTTTACTACTGCTTGGTTCCGCTTCTTTATGGGCAAGTGGGCTGCATTGTTATTTTTATATGTGGGCTGCATTGCTGTATACAAGTGCGGGCTGCATTGCTGTAGAGAAGTGGGCTGCATTGTTATTTTTTATATGTGGGCTGCATTGATTTAGAGAAGTGGGCTGCATTGTTATTTATATGTGGGCTGCATTGTTTTATACAAGTGTGGGCTGCATTGATGTAGAGAAGTGGGCTGCATTGTTATTTTTATATGTGGGCTGCATTGTTTTATACAAGTGTGGGCTGCATTGATGTAGAGAAGTGGGCTGCATTGTTATTTATATGTGGGCTGCATTGTTTTATACAAGTGTGGGCTACATTGATGTAGAGAAGTGGGCTGCATTGTTATTTTTATATGTGGGCTGCATTGTTTTATACAAGTGTGGGCTGCATTGATGTAGAGAAGTGGGCTGCATTGTTATTTTTATATGTGGGCTGCATTGTTTTATACAAGTGTTGGCTGCATTGATGTAGAGAAGTGGGCTGCATTGTTATTTATATGTGGGCTGCATTGTTTTATACAAGTGTGGGCTGCATTGATGTAGAGAAATGGGCTGCATTGTTATTTTTATATGTGGGTTGCATTGTTTTATACAAGTGTGGGCTGCATTGATGTAGAGAAGTGGGCTGCATTGTTATTTTATATATGGGCTGCATTGTTTTATACAAGTGGGCTGCATTGATGTAGAGAAGTGGGCTGCATTGTTATTTTATATGTGGGCTGCATTGTTGTACATATGTGGGCTACATTGATGTATACAACAAAGGGCTGCATTCTATTTTTTCTCTATACATGTTTTCGTGTTCTTGTGTTTTGTATTGAGTGCTTCCATGTTTTTTCTCCACATTTTTAGGTTTTGATTGGGGGCTTCATGAAGGTCAGACGTCACCTGCTTGAGTCCCATGGTTCTCGATGTGGTTATGGAGGATTGTGTCATTGAAATCTCTCCAGATAATTCTGGTTTGAACACAAATGTATGCCTCTGACCTGATGGTGGAAGTGTCTCTCGACCTAGCTCTCCACATGATGTATATGATGTTGATGATGATGATTTTGTTACACCGCACGCACGTAACTAGGACTAGGAGTGCAGCAATTAATCGCCCTCATTTGGATGAGGTTGAAGTATTTTCAACAAGAGGGCAGGTGAGAGGGCTTTTTGTTGAGATGCTCTATAGAGAAATTGAAGCCTCCGAGGTTCGGAGTATATGGATGAGGCGATTAAAATAAAGGATCTTGTTCTCAAAGAAAGATTTTGTAACCAAACACCATGAGTAAGTTTTTTATGTGATGCGTGTCCCTTTCATGCTTTTTTGTGTGTTTTGATTTTAGTTCTAATTTTATTGATCCCATCTGTGTATGTTTATCGCAGAATGCGCTTTTATGGTGCATGGTCCTTTTGGTGATGATGTCGATACTTACAATTTCGACTATATCTATGATACATTTGGCAAAGGAGCTTTAATGGATTCGTATCTCATGGATTTTGTTATCAAGTACTGGAAGCAAGACCCTGAATTGGGTTTAGCTTATCAATCTGGTGAACATTTGCTACTTTCACCTTTATTTATCACGGTAAACGCTTTCGTCATTCTTTCCTATCTGACCGGCTTTTTCATGTCCATGCCTCGCTTGCATTGTTTATTCTTTTTTCATGTCCTTTTATTTTTTTTTTTTTTTGTGTAAGACGCTCTTCAAATGGAAACCTCAGAGCGAGAGATAATGACGGAAATCTGTGGTCGCCGGGCCAGTATAGCTCTTTTGTTTTAGAAGATGCGCTTAATCGCCAAATTTTTTCGAACGATGGCGCAAACCTGTTGGATGCAAAACTAGTAAACTCATTGTTTTTGTCATTTATTTTTCCTGGTTTGTTGCATTTCTTTTATAGTTATTGTTGGAACAGTGGTCCTGGTGGTACGTGTTGAAAGAACTTTTGATTTCATTTTTTTATGCGAACAGATTATGATGCCGCGATTCAAGGATCGTCATTATTCCTTATACACGATGAACCAAAGATCGCTGCACTTTTGATATCCACGACAAGAGGGAAGTACATCGCCATCCCGATGTCACGACAAGGTGGCGCAGGACTGACTACCACACAGATTGCACTGAAGTGGTATGTTATTTTTTCTTTGCCAACCGTAAAGCTTTCTTTGTGTTTCTCCCACAGTATTTTTTTATAAACTGCAATTGTTTATGTAGTGAACTTCAACATATGCGCAACAGAACTGCATTTTTCACACGTGCACTTAAAAGAGAGATTGTTTAGATGTTTGAGAACAACTTTTTTTTGGGGTTCGTTTGAATATCAACTTTTTGATCCGTGATGTGTGTTATTCTTACCTTGTGCTTCTTTTTTTTGCCAGATGAGGAGGATGACTCAGCTGCTGAAGGCGATTTATGGTGAAAAAATGTATAAATCGAGGAACATTCCTGACTGGTTTAAATTGGCAGAGAAGCCATCTTACCCGGTCGTGCTAGCGCAAGGAGCAAATGAGTGTGGAATCTATGTTCTGAGGATGGCACAGTTGTATGACGGCCAACGTCTAGTTGAGAAAATTTGGAAATCTGACTTAACAACTTCTCTGTTTTCTTTTTACTTTTTTGTTCTTTCTGACAACCTTTTTTTTATAATCACTTTTTGCATTTGTTTTCTTTTTTTCAGCCTGCTGCTGAAGATTGGAAGGCGGAGTACATGTTCCAAATTCGCTCAACTTTTGAACATGTTGTGTTATGAAGACATACCTCTTGTGTTACGTGAACTGATTGGACCTCGGCTCACTTCCGTCAATCATGGACGCAGCCAGCAGACGCAGAATAAATACTTGGGGCACCGTTTTTCACTGGGTGCAAAAGGTCATGCGTGGACAATAGCTAGGTTTTGATGTTGTGTTTGTGTGTGTGACTATGTATGAAAAAGACTTTTTTGTCGTTGTGTTTCTTCTTGTTCGCTTACGCGCAAGCATGTGGATGAATTTGTATATTTATGTGTATTTTATATCAATAACTCGATACAATATATATAAGTGTATAATTTTATTTTTTGTCGACGACCACGGTCTATGCGAATCGCATTTTGTCACGCTTTATATGTATGATACGTGTTTGATGAATCAGACGCATTTGATGTCGAACTTTTGTCCAATATAAGAGAACTGATTTATTTTTTGGCATTCAAGCAAAGTGTTGCACGTGTGCATGCCGAAACTGCATTGCTTTATGACACCGAATCGCTTTTTTTGTCGTAACAAAAACGCATTGCTTTTTGCCTATAGTTGCGCTTTTGTAGTTGGTTTTTTATTTGTTTGTACGCTATAGTACATGGTGGGGGGTCCCCCAATGTTTTTTAGTTGTCTATATATTTTTTGTATTGTTTTGTATGACTGCAAGTTAGCTGAGAGGTCGAGCAGGTGGGAGGGGTGGACCCTCCACATCCTCGCGAGGCCGAGCCTGAACGAGCCGAGCAGCGGCGACGCTGCTTGCCGCGGCGCCGATGCATAGCGAGTCCGGCTATACCCGCCGCTTCGCTATCTTAGGGTTTGATGGGTGGTGGTTTTGCCTGGCCTTTGATGGAAAAAATGAATGTCCGCAATCGCATTGCCAACCAAGCGACTGCATGCATACTGAGGCCGAGCAGGGGTGGGAGGGGGTCGGACGCCTCCACATCCTCTCGCGAGGCCGAGCCTGAACGAGCCGAGTAGCGGCGACGCTGCTGCCGCGGCGCCGCATGCGAGGCGAAGTCCGCTATACCCCGGCCGCCCCCTGCCTATCTTAGGGTTTGGGGGTGGTGGTGGTTTTGCGCCTCCCCTTGATTGAAAAAACAATGTCCGTGACCGCGCTTGTCAACTAAGCGATCAAGGCAAGTAGCGCGAGGCCGAGCAGGGTGGGAGGGTGGGTTGACCCTCCACATCCCGGCGAGGCCGAGCCTGAATGAGCCGGAGCAGGGCGACGCGGCTTGCCGCAGACTGCATGCGAGGCGAGTCCGCTATACCCCGGCCGCCTGCCTATCTTAGGGTTTGGGGAGGGGTGGTGGTTTTGCGCGCTGCCCCTTTGATGGAAAAAGAATGTCTCAGATCACAGAAGTCAACCAAGCGACTGATCAGACAAGCAGGCCGAGGCCGAGCAGGTGGGAGGGGGTCGGACCCTCCACATCCTCGCGAGGCCGAGCCCGAACAAGCCGAGCAAAGTGTAGGATCGAAAGTATGTCTAGAGGGGGTGATTAGACTACTTGACAATATAAAAATTCAGCCTTTGATTAAGACAAGTTTTTGGCAGATTCACGATGATGATCAAGTCAAGTATCACCCTACACATGCAATTCTAGAGTATTGGCAGCGGAAAGTAAATTGCACATGTAGTAAAGAGAGGTGGAGAAGAGCAAACGCAATTTGGAGACACGGAGATTTTTCTCGTGGTTCCGATAGGTGGTGCTATCGCCAATCCACGCTGATGGAGACTTCAACCCACGGAGGGTAACGGCTGCGAGAGTCCACGGAGGGCTCCACCCACCTAAGGGTCCACGAAGAAGCAACCTTGTCTATGCCATCATGACATATGCCCACGGAGGACTAGCCTTACTCGGGTAGATCTTCACGGTAGGCGATCTCCTTGCCCTTACAAACTTCTTGGTTCAACTCCACATCTTGACGGAGGCTCCCAAGCCACACCCAACTAATCTAGGAGGCACCACCTCCAAAAGGTAATAGATGGTGTTGATGATGATGAACTCCTTGCTCTTGTGCTTCAAATGATAATCTCCCCAAAACTCAACTCTCCTCACCGATTTGGCTATGGTGGAAGAAAGGATTGAGTGGAAAGCAACTTGGGAAGGCTAGAAATCAAGTTTCATATGGTGGGAATGGAGCAACTTGATCTCAAACACAAGGGTAGGTAGTTTTCTCGTAAATGTAGGGTAGGAGTGGTAGTTCTTTCGATGGCTCTCTCCACTAATGAAGAGGAGGTGGAGGGTATTTATAGCTCCACACAAAATCCAACTGCTACACACATTTGACCAATCTCGGCCGATCGGTTGACAACTCGGTGAGACCGAAAGTTCAAATCTTAGAACGTTGGGATTTTCGTGGGACCGAAAATACAATCTCTGTGAGTCCGATTCTTCCAAAGACTAGGGTTTGCCAATCTCGTGGGACCGATTTTATCATCTCGTGACACCGATTTGATGACGTATGTCATGTGCTTGGCAACACTAGTTTCGTGAGACCGAGTTCGAATCGAAAATCCAAATTTCTAGGGTTTGGCTTTGTGCTGAGGTGGTTCATCTCGCAGACTGAAGTTTAGGAAATCGGTGGGACCGAGATTACTTATGAGTGTATGTTGGAATGAAAGATTGCCGATGGTTTGGGAGATGTATCACTAAGCACTTTGAGCAACCGATCATTAACATAACCTCATCCCCTTTAATAGTATTGGCTTTCCTATAGACTCAATGTGATCTTGGATCACTAAACCAAAAATGGAGTCTTGAGCTTTTGCCAATGTTTTCCTTAGCATTTTGAGGGGTCCACTTCTTCACCATTGCCATACCCATATCAATCGAACTTTCAAATGATTCTCAAGAAGCTATTAGTTCAATGATATATATGTTGTTATTAATTACCAAAACCACCCGGGATTAGTTGCACTTTCAATCTCCCCTTTTGGTAATTGATGACAACATATAGATCAAAGCTTCGACAAATGATATAATCAATGAATAATATCGTCGCTTTGAGAAGTATGTGATAAGCAAGAGCTCCCCTAAATTTGTGCATTATTTAAGATTTATGCTTGAATGCAAATGCACAATCGATTAGGATCATGGGTCACTCTTCCATGTCACATACATCTTGGTGGAGCGCATAAAATGATAAGAATGAATAGCATGCACCCAATCACCAAGACATGAGTAAATGGTCATACAAGATATGAATGGCATATGATAAGCATTAAGCACACATTAAGGCATAGTACGACCAAGCACTCATCAAAGTAGAGCAAACGAGTATCAAACACACTAATGTCTCAAAAACTCAAAAGTATCTCAAAAAGACGAAAAGAGCAAAAGCACTCTCTCTCGAAGTCCTATGATCTATACACTTTTCCCCCTTGGCAACAAGTTACCAAAAGTTCGAAGGTATAGAGCTAAACGTCACTAGGGACTCACCGGGCGGCTCCTCGCCTGGTTGATGGAGTTGAGATGGCTGCATCCGCAAAGGCTTCACTGATGTCCGTGGAGCCGGAGGAGTGGTCACCGAGCCGGAGATGGCAACCGATGGAGCTGTGGAGGTGCCGATGTTGTAGCCCTGGTGTTCACCATCGAATAGCAGCTGATCGGGTCCGTAGGAACCTGAGCAGTGCTATTCATAATCATCCCGGACTAGGTCATCTTGCATCTCACGCATGAGCTCTTCCTTCTCCTCTTTGCTTCCTCGATATCCGCTTCAAGCTTGTTGACAAGGACTTGCACTTCACCACTTCACATCCGTGAGCATGGAACTTGTCTTCAACAATCCTCTCAAGACTCTCCCGAGATCGCATAATGCTGGCCAGCGTTGTTCAATCCTCCGGTAGCTTCAAGGAGCTGCTCTCCAACACTCTTGGTTTAGCTGCCCGCCGCTTCTTCTCATTTTAGCTTGTTTGGCAGCTTCACTTTGCTTGACCTTCAATCGACGTGGGTCATCCTCACCATCACAACTTCATTGTCCTCATGCTCAGCTGCAAGGGCAAGTGTGGTCTATCCAACAAGTAGGTGCCCGTACAAACTTGGCATTGATAAGCATCCGAATGTGCGGGCAAATCCACATGACCTCTTCTCGTCTCATCATAATTCTCTTGATAGTCTCAACTATCGTGTCCATCACCTTGAAAGGTGCCTTCGATCAAGTATATGCAGCATGTTGATAGAATAGCCTCTTATCATGCGATGATCTCCGACTTGGGCATCAAGGTATGCCTCGTAATTGTGTTTGTGGTAGGTAGACCTGCTCGAGATGATACATCGAGCCGAGCCTCCAGATTTCCACATCCTTAGCTGGTACCTCATTGTACATATTTCTCATAGACTCATGGTTCTTCTTGGGAATTCCATAGACATCAACATCATCCTCTCTCTCAAGATTGGAGCATTCAGAAGGTCTGCCCATTCTTCAACAAATTGAAGAGAATCTTTGGCCTTCACCATCCATACAATCCTTCCATCAGATAGAAATGAGTCAGGCATAGAATTGCATGATCATCTCATCATTCCAAGTGTCAACTTCGACCAACTAAATCAGCAACACCACATGCAAGAAAGCTCTCATGCACATGTGGAAAGAAGTCTCAGGTTTTTCACTATCAATGTATGCCCACCAACATAGCGTAGTGTCCGCAATAATGGGCTTTTGTCCATAAGCACAGCCTCATAGAAGTCCCGCCGCTTCCGGTGTGGAACCTGGGTCAACAGCAGTCCTTCTCCTCACAAAGATATGGATCAGCTTGTCTCCATAGCCCGAGACCTCTATCCTTTCTTTCCTTCATGTTTTCAGCTCGAGGATGAGCATCATTGTGAATTGGCAGTTTCGATGGAGTTTCAAGAATACAGTGCCTCATCATCCGACTCACCGGTGGCACATTGTCTTTCTTCTTCTCCAAGCCGATGTTCCTCGATAGCTTTTCTTGGGCTTGGCAAGAAGTTTGGCTTGAGCTGCCTTGCCGGAGCAGATGGCTTAGACTTTGAAGGTGCTCCCGCCTCGATGGCATCGCCCATGAACTTAGACTTCGAGGAGGAGGCCGGGTGCTTCCTCATCCTCATCTTCATCACCGCTTCATCATGCACAATCCTCTTCCTCTTGGAAGTTTTCTTCACTTTGCTCAAGTTTCTCTTCCATTCTCGCTTCTTGGCAACAAAGGACTTCTTCACTTTATCGGTGCCTTTCTTGGTTTGTTGCCCTTGATGCTCTTTTGGCAACAACTTTCCTCTTGGCTTGAGGAGATCTCTTCTCAAGAATGAAATCGAATCTTCTTCATCGTAATTCTTCTTCTTCTCGCCCTCGTGGCGCAGGAGGCAAACCACTTGGTGTGCTCCTCTCACCATCATCCGAAAAGTCCTGGCCTCGTGACTAGTGCCCGCCTCGAATATCAACAATTGGTGATTCAGACTGCTCGCTGTCACCGCATCCGATATGGCCGACAACCCGTGAATACATAAGGTGTAGGCGAATAGAAGAGTTATCACAAACGCGAAGATTTTGCAAAAAGATGAGTTCAAATTTCAGTTTTAGGTTTTCACTGAATGCATTTCGTCGATCGAGTCTAAAATTCGTGAATCCGGTGTCCTAATGTACATTCACACCACTTTCGGTTGGACCGATGTGGTTTTCGGCCTTGCCGAAAACACTAGGGTTTCACTAAATCCTCATTTCGTCACACCGATTTGCACAACTCGGTTGGACCGGTGCAAAGGTAATGGCCAGAGGCCAAATCGGTCATACCGAGAATGAAAAATCGGTCTCACCGAGATGTATTCGCGGAAACCTAACCCTAAAACTCTTACTCAATTTCGCTCAAAGGAACTAATCTGTGTATGGAAGATCTCAAACATGGCAAGAAATTAGGCAAACCAATCGCATAGAATCGGAGATGGGAACACGAGAGGATCAAACTCACCCTAACTTGGTGGAGTTCTCTCACAGCCGCAACGGCGCTGAGAGAATGTCCGCTGACGGCGACGGAGACTCGCGCGGGCGCGACAAAGCGATTTACGGAGACGATCCAGAGACCACGGCGACGCGGCAGAGGGTTTGGGGGCGAGGCGCTTTGAAGAAGGAATCAACGCGCTGCCCTCGATATATATACCCTCAACAGCCGGTGGGACCGAGTTGTAAACTCGGTGGCACCGAGATGGTTAATCGCAAGCAAGCACACTTCGTCACGCCGAAATCACAACTCGGTTTCACCGAGGTGAAAACCTAGATCAATCCAAGTGCTTTCGGCCCCGTCTGAGTTTGAGGGTTGGTCTGACCAAAAATACTTAGAAGGTTTTGGAAGTTTAGCCTTTGACGGATCGGTGGTCTGAGTGCCTCCTCACTCGTGGGTCCGAAAATGACTTGATCAAAGTTTGTGATATAAGCATGAATAGAGTTTGAGACAAGAAAGCATAGATAGCTAGGAGGAACTTAGGCATTCTTGTCCATCCATTTGGTCAAAAATCCAAAAGACCAAAGCAACAAATGGATGTCCTCGAATGGATAAAGTTATGCATCCAACATGCTCACACAATAAGATAGCAAATGAAATATGTGTCAAACATGCACAAACAAAACACTAGCTACTATCACACGCTTTGTCGATGACTAGGTCATCTATATATGAGTATATTGACTTAGGAGTCAAATGAGAACATTTGATCATAGGAAATACTCATCGCTTAAGCATAAGTGGGGTTACCACTTTACATAAAGCATTAATGTGTTCAGATGCTTTAGCTCAATTTTTAGAGCAAAGCTCCCTTGATGTGAGAACCCTTTAAAGGGTCAAACTAACCTTGGGTTGTCGAGAAGACTTCATGTAGATGTTGAAGATGTGGATGCTCAATGTTGATGAAGATCATCAAGAGTTGGGAGCAACTTTGATTCGGCACTTTCAATACCTACATGGGTTAGTCCCACAAGGAACAAACAAGGATATCCATGGACATAGATTGAAGTACACAATAGATGATGTCCATGAAAGCAATGATTACCTTGTCCCTTGACTTACCAACAAGAGGGTTTGTGACTCCATGAACTAGTGCAAGATGTGGAAGTTGATTGCACAAGTTCTTGCCAAAATGAATGTGAGTGAAGTATGTTGGATGAGTCACCCTCAAGAACACTCTAGTTCTTCTTCTTCGATCCACATCATCTTGATGGGAACTTGGGGTTGTAGTTGAGCTTGACGAAGTAGAACTTGACGCTCCTTGGGAACCCACTTGACCATGGCTTTGGGTGCTTCAAGAATGCATCAATCTCCTCTTGAAGCTTGTCCTTGCCTTTTAGCTTGTGGTCTTGTGGTGGAAGGTCATCTTGAGCTTGTTCCACATTGAAGAAGTAGGATCATACTTCCTTTTGAGAAACAAACTTTGGAGGGATATTGACCTTCTTCCCATTCAACACCCCGGCGCTGAACTTTCGCTCAAAACCAATTCCTTGATTCTTCCAAAGGCCTTCCTTGCTTGCTAACAATTTCTCAAAGTTCTTGCTTCCGCAAGGCTCTTGTAGACACCTTTCTATAATCCCTTTCAATAAACTATTTTCTTGCTCAAGTGTAACTTGGCTTGAAACATTGTTAGTGGAATCAAGAGAACTACTAGAGGTAACAACATTGGATTTAGCATGGTTATTGTTACTACTAGATGAAGAATTTTTCTTATGCTTGTCATGCTTAGTTTTAATAGGTGGCAAGAAATTAGACAAGAGAAGTCGCTTGGCAAGATATGAAGAACTCTTCTTTCAAGATCGCCATTGATAGCTTTAGAAACTCATGTTCTTGCTCTAGATTGAGCTTCTCGTTGCGTAGCTTCTCATGAGATCTTAGGAGCTCTCTATGATCTTCTTGAGTTGTTTCATGAGCTAACTTAAGAGTGTTTAGTTCTTTAGTTAGACGCCAATCTCCTTCATAGCATTGTTATTCGACTCTTCTCGATCGTAAAGACTACTAGCATGTTCATCATTACTAGGCTCACTAGATTTGTCATGTAAAAGCTCATCTTCACCAAGCAAGTCATCCTCATCACTATCAAAGTCAATGAATTCAGTGGTGTGATACCTTGGGGCATGTAGCCATGAAGCATCTTCCAATTCCCTCATTTGGTGAATCAAACAAGTCATAGGAGTTGGAGTTGGAGGACACGAGAGCAAGACCGCAACACCTTCATCTTGATCAGATTCGAGTTGGAGTGATAGCTTCTTTCGAGTGATTGTCGGAGTCGGAGCCGAGACCCATTCACCTACATGAGCTTGATGTTTTCTTCTTGTGTAGCTCCTTGATGACTTGTCTTTCCTTTCCTAATCCTTGCTTCTCCGAGAGGATCTTCGCTCATAATGATCATCTCTACTCCTTCTCTTTCCGAGGTGACTCTTCTCTTGAGCTTCTTCTTCTTGGAGATTCTTCTTCTTGTGGGGAGCCGAACACTCATTTGAGTAGTGTCCGGTCTTCCACAATTGTAGCAGCTTCGATCACGACTTGAAGATCTCTTTTCATCATATGATCTAGACTTTGAGCTTCTTTCCTTGCTTCTACTCTTGTAGAATTTGTTGAAGTTCTTCACCATTAGGCTTATCTCTTCATTGGAAACTAGCTTGTCACTTGAGGTTGTGGGAGCATCACTTGTAGCTTTGTAAGCACCACTTGACTTGTTGTGAAGCTCTTCCTTATCTTTAAGTGTCATCTCATGAGCAACAATTCTTCCAATGACTTCGTAGGCTTGAGATTCTTGTAGTTTGGCATCATTTGGATCAAAGTGCACACGGTGTCATACTTTCCATCCAAAGCTCGAGAATCTTCTTGATGATGAATCGGTCGGTCATTTCTTCGCTTCCTAAGCCGGCAATCTCATTTGTGATGAGAGCAAGCCTAGAGTACATTTCAGCGACTCCTTCACCTTCCTTCATCTTGAACTTGTCAAGTCGACCTTGAAGAACATCTAGCTTTGATTCCTTCACGGACTCGGTACCTTCGCATTTCACCAAAGTATCCCAAATCTCTTTGCATTCTCAAGACGGCTGATTTTGTTGAACTCCTCGACACAAAGCATTGAAGAGAATGTCACAAGCTTGAGCATTGTTTTGCAACATCCGCAATTCATCCGCAGTAGCTTCACGATCCGAACTTTTCCTTCCTCAAGAATTCACCTTGCAAGCCAACACAAATAATGCCCCATGCGTGGTTATGTCCAAGAATATGCATTTTCATTTTATGCTTCCAACTAGCAAAGTTTGAACCATCAAAGTAAGGACCTCTACGAAAATTACCTCACTAGACGCCATACTCTCCTAGGTTGTGAAACCAAGCTTATGGAGTCCAATGCAATGGAAACCAATACAATGGAGACCAACCTCGCTCGATACCACTTGTAGGATCGAAGTATGTCTAGAGG
>JAHHZJ010006107.1:0-34054 GCA_021437245.1 Aegilops speltoides | reverse complement strand
CTTCAATGCTTTGTGTCCCGAGGAGTTCAACAAGATCAGCCGCCTTGAGAATGCAAAAGAGATTTGGGATACTTTGGTCGAAATGCACGAAGGTACAGAGTCTGTGAAGGAATCAAAGCTAGATATTCTTCAAGGTCACTTTGACAAGTTCAAGATGAAGGAAGGTGAAGGAGTCACTAAATGTATTCTAGGCTTGCTCTCATCACCAATGAGATGGCAGGCTTAGGAAGCGAAGAAATGACCGACCGATTCATCATCAAGAAGATTCTCGTAGCTTTGGATGGAAAGTATGACACCGCGTGCACTTTGATCCAAATGATGCCAAACTACAAAGATCTCAAGCCCATCAAGTCATTTGAAGGATTGTTGCTCATGAGATGACACTTAAAGATAAGGAAGAGCTTCACAACAAGTCAAGTGGTGCTATAAAGCTGCAGCTTGAAGCTCCCACATCCTCAAGTGACAAGCTAGTTTCCAATGAAGAGATAAGCCTAATGGTGAAGAACTTCAACAAATTCTACAAGAGTAGAAGCAAGGAAAGAAGCTCAAAGTCTAGATCATATGATGAAAAGAGATCTTCTAGTCGTGGATCAAATCTGCATAATTGTGGAAGACCCGACACTACTCAAATGAGTGTTCGACTTTCACAAGAGAAGAGAAGAATCTCCAAGAAGAAGAAGCTCAAGAGAAGAGTCGCCTAAAAGAGAGAAGGAGTAGAGATGATCGCATGAACGAAGATCCTCCTGAGAAGCAAGGATTCGAAAGGAAAGACAAGTCATCAAGGAGCTACACAAGAAGAAAACATCAAGCTCATGTTGGTGAATGGGTTTCGCTCCCGACCGACAATCACTCCGAAGAAGCTATCACTCCAACTCCTAATATACCAAGATGAAGGTGTTGCTGGCTTGCTCTCGCTCGTCCTCCAACTCCAACTCCTATGACATATTTGATTCACCAAATGAGGGAATTGGAAGATGCTTCATGGCAAAAGGCCCCAAGGTATCACATCCCAGTTTATTGACTTTGATAGTGATGAGGATGACTTGTTTGGTGAAGATGAGCTTTACATGATAAATCTAGTGAGCTTAGTAATGATGAACATGCTAGTAGTCTTTATAGTCGAGAAGAGTCGAATGACAATGCTATGAAGGAGATTGAGCGCCTAACTAAAGAACTAAACACTCTTAAGTTAGCTCATGAAACAACTCAAGAAGATCATAGAGAGCTCCTAAGATCTCATGAGAAGCTACGCTCGAGAAGCTCAATCTAGAGCAAGAACATGAGTTTCTAAAAGCAATCAATGACGATCTTCAAAGAAGAGTTCTTCATATCTTGCCAAACGACTTCTCTTGTCTAATTTCTTGCCACCTATCAAAACTAAGCATGACAAGCATAAGAAAATTCTTCATCTAGTAGTAACAATAATCATGCTAAATCAAATGTTGTTATCTAGTAATTCTCTTGATTCCACTAAATGTTTCAAGCCAAGTTTCACTTGAGCAAGAAAATAGTCTATTGAAAGGGATTATAGAGAAAGGTGTCTACAAGAGTCTTGCCGAAGCAAGAGCTTTGAGGAAATTGTTCGCAAACAAGGAAGACACCGAAGAATCAAGGAATTGGTTTTGAGCGAAAGTTCAACGCCGGTGGTGTTGAATGGGAAGAAGGTCAATATCCCACTCCAAAGTTTTCTCTCAAGAGGAGAAGTATGATCCTACTTCTTCCAATGAGGAACAAGCTCAAGATGACCTTCCACCACAAGACCACAAGCTAAAAGGCAAGGACAAGCTTCAAGAGAGAGATTGATTCATTTGATCAGCACCCAAGGCCATGGTCAAGTGGGTTCCCAAGGCAACTTCAAGTTCTACTCAACAAGCTCAACTATTACCCCAAGGATTCCCATCAAGATGATGTGGATCCCAAGAAGAAGAACTAGAGAGTTCTTGAGGGTGACTCTCGCCAATATACTTCACTCATATTCATTTTGGCAAGGACTTGTGCAATCAACTTCCACATCTTGCACTAGTTCATGGAGTCACAAACCCTCATGTTGGTAAGTCAAGGGACAAGGTAATCATTGCTTTCATGGACATCATCTATGTGTACTTCAATCTATGTCCATGGATATTCTTGTTTGTTCCTTGTGGACTAACCCATGTAGGTATTGAAAGTGCCCGAATCCAAAGGATTGCTCCCAACTCTTGATGATCTTCATCAACATTGAGCATCCACATCTTCAACATCTACATGAAGTCTTCAACGACAACCCAAGGTTAGTTCGACCTTTAAAAGGGTTCTCACATCAAGGGGGAGCTTCTTTAAAGAAATGAGCTAAAGCATCTTCTAATGATGTGAACACATTAATGCTTTTATGGAAAAGTGGTAACCCCACTTGTGCTTAAACGATGAGTATGACCTATGATCAAATGTTCTCATTTGACTCCTAAGTCAATATACTCATATATAGATGACCTAGTCATCGCCAAATTGTGTGCTAAGCTGTTAGTGCTGTTTGTGCATGTTTGACACATATTTCATTTGCTATCTTATTGTGTGAGCATGTTGGATGCATGATTTTATCCATTCGAGGACATCCATTTGTTGCTTTGGTCTTTTGGTTTTCTTTTTCGACCAAATGGATGGACAAGAATGCCTAAGTTCCTCCCCTAGCTATCTATGCTTTTTGTCTCAAACTCTATTCATGCTTATATCACAACTTTGAACAAGACTTTTTCTATGCATCGAGTGAGGAGCACTCTGAGCCACCGATCCGTCAAAAGCCTAACTTCCAAAACCTTCTATACTTTCGTCAAACCGATATATTCAAATCGGATGCATCAAATCACTTGATTGATCTAGGTTTCACTCGGTGAAACCGAAGTTTCAAATTTCGCGGATCTGCGTGTAATCGCACGCAGCTAACCATCTCGGCCCCACCGAAGTTTTCAAACTGTCCCACCGACAAATTTAAGGGTATATATACCGAGGACGAGCGCGCTGATTACTTCTTCAAACGCTTCGCCTCAAACCTTCGCCGCCGCCGCCTTTGGTCTCCTGATCGCTCCACTGTCCGTCGGCGCTCGCCGCTGGTCTCCATCGCCAGCCAACGGTCCTTTCTCATCGCTGCACCACAGTGAAGCCCACCGCATTGGGTGAGTTTCATCCTCTCGCTCCAACCGATTCAATGCACGATAGGTGTTGCCATGTTTCTTGCCAAGATTGAGATCTCCCTATCCAAATAAGCTTAGATCATAGAACAAAATTCGAGTGAAAATTTTAGGTTAGGTTTCACGAACACATCTCGTGTGACCGATTCTGATTTTCGATCGACCGACGGCTCTCGTCACAGACCGCACTTTTCGTGAAACTGAAGTCAGGCAAATCGGTAAGACCAAGTGAAGATTCAAGAAACCCTAGTAGTCTCTATTAGATCGAAACCCATTTCGTCCAACCGAAAGTGGTGTATGTGGTCTGTTTAGACACTTTGTTTCAATCGAATTGATAGACTCCTACGTAATCGACATGTATTCTCAGGAAAACCTAAACTAAAGTTTGAACTCATTCTTTTGCAAAATCCTCCTAGCTTGTGATAACTCTTCTATTCCGCCTATACCTATTCTATTCAAAGTTGTCAAATATGTCCGATGGAAGTGACAAATGTAACAGTGTCCGAGATGCCGCTGAGATTCCAGAGGCAGCTACAAGTCCGTATAAGCTTTTTTCAGATGATGGAGAGAGAAGCACTAAGTGGATCGCCGCACTGCTACAGTACGTGGAGGAAGAGGAATTCGATGAGGAGGATTCAGACTTTGTTGCCGATGAGGAAATAACTTCTAAGCCAAAAGGCAAGTGGTTGCCAAGGCTATCAAGGGCAACAATCAAAGAAAGGCACAAGAAGTGACAAAATCCTCAAGGTACGTAAGCTCAAGATGGAAGAAACCTCCAAAGAAGATCAAGAAGACTTCCAAGAGGAAGAGGAAAGTTCATGAAGAAGTCATTGATGATGATGATTCGATGAGGAAGCACCCCACCTCCTCGTATGGGTTGATGGGTGATGCCATCGTACAGGAGCACCCACAAAAGCTAAGCAATCAGCCCCAAAGAAAGGCAGCCCAAGCCAAACCAAATGCCAAGCCCAAGAAGACTGTGGAGGAACATACCGCTTCAGAGAAGAAGAAGGACAATGTGCCACCGCAGAATCGATGATGAGGCTCATGTGTTGCTCAAGCTCGCATGTAAATTGCTGGCCATAATGAAGCTCATCCTCGAGCTGAAAATATGAAGGAGAGAAAGGATAAAGGTCTCAGTGCTATGGAGGCAAGTGATCCATATGCCACCAGAGAAGAACAAAGCTTGACCCAAGATTCCACACTAGAGAGCAACAAGACTTTATGAGACAAGGCTCATGGATAAGAAGCCAATTGTCATTTACACCGATATGTAGACCGGGATTACATCGACAAAGTGAAGAGCACAGAGACTACTTCCCACATGTGCATGAAAGCTTCACCGCCAGGGATTGCAGAGTTCGTTGGTCGAATTGATGCCTGGAACGATGAGATGATCATGCGCTTCTATGCCACCGCACACTTCTATCCAGATGGCGTGATTGTATGGATGACAGAAGCGTAGATTCCATTCTACAGCTTGAAGAATGGAGAGCATTGCTGAATGCACCAGATCAAAGGAAGATGATGTTGATGTGTATGGCATTCAAGAAGAATCACGAGTCAATGAAGAACATGTACAATGAGGTAAATGAGAAGGATGTAGAGATATGGAAGCTTGGTTCACTTACTATCTTCGTGCAGTCTCCCAACCACTAACACCATTCTCGAGGCATACTTTGATGCCTAAGTCAGGACCACCGTGATGATAAGAGGGTACTCTATCAACATGCCGCACATTCTAGATCAAGACACCTTTTAAGGTGATGGACCCGAGTTGAGACTATCAAGAGGACGCAGCAGCACTGTAAGAGGTCGTGGGTTTGTCCGCATATTCAGATGCTCATTAATGCCAAGTTTGGCACTGACACCTACCGTTGGATAGACCCCACTTGCCATCGCAGCCCGAACACGAGGATAACGAGATTGTGATGACCGAGGATGCTCCCACATCCGAGAAGGACATGCTGAGTCCTAAGTTGCCAAACAAGCTAAAGCCGAGAAGGAAGCAAGAAGAAGCCCAAGAGCGCTGTGTAACAACTTCTGAAGCCACTCAGAGAATTGAGCTACGCCGCCAAAGATAGTGCGCCTCGTGAGAGCCTTGAGAGGATAGTTGAGGATAAGTTCCATGCTCGACGCTGTCGATCAAGTGCAAGTCACCGCCAACAAGCTTGAGGCGTATATCGAGGAAGCTAAGAGGGAGAAGGCGAATCATGAGGGAGATGGAAGGTGATATGGTCCAGATGACTATGAGCAGCCTCGCTCCAAAGGCTCCACAAAGCCCAGATCACCGCTATTCCAAAGGTCGTACCTGTGGCATACTACATCGGCACCTCCTACACCATCCGCTGGCCCAAAGACTACCAAGATCCACTCCTCCACCCACATACTTCAAACAGGTTGCAGATGCAGCTATCTCCACTCCATCGACGCAGACAGAGCCGCCAACAGAGTCCCGAGTGACGATTAGCTCTATACCTTCAACTTTTTGGTAACTTGTTGCCAAGGGGAGAAATTGTATAGATCATAGGCTTCGAGAGAGAGAGTGCTCGCTTTTTGCTCTTTTCGCTTATGGGTTTTCCTTGAGATACTTTTGAGTTCTTTGAGATACTTGTGTGTTTGATACTACGCTTGTTTCTATCTTGATGAGTGCTTGATCATACCGTGCTTAATGTGTGCTTGATGCTTATCATATTCCATTCATATCTTGTATGATCATTTACTCATGTCTTGGTGATTGGGTGCATGTTATTCATTCTTATCATTTTGTGCGCCCCACCAAGATGTATGTGACATGGAAGAGTAACCCATGATCCTAATCGATTGTGCATTTGCATTCAAACGCAAATCTTAAATAATGCACAAATTTAGGGGAGCTCTTGCTTATCACATACTTCAAAGCTTATTTATGTTATTCATTGATTATATCATTTGTCGAAGTTTGATCTATATGTTGTCATCAATTACCAAAAAGGGGAGATTGAAAGTGCAACTAATCCCTGTGGTTTTGGTAATTAATAACAACATATATATCATTGAACTAATCATTTCTTGAGAATATTTCGTAAAGTTCAAGATATGGGTATGGCAATGACCGATGATGTGGACCCTCAAATGCTAAGGAAAACATTGGCAAAAGCTCAAGACTCCATTTTGGTTTAGTGATCCAAGATCACATTGAGTCCATAGGAAAGCCAATACTATTAAAAGGGATGAGGTTATGATGATGATCCGTTGCTCTAAGTGCTTAGTGATTTATCTCTCAAACTATCAGCAATCTTTCATTCCAACATAAACTCATAAGTAATCTCGGTCCCACCGATTCCAAACTCACCACACCGAGATGAACCACCTCAGCATATACCCAAACCCTAAGAATCTCGGATTTTCGATTCCAAACTCGGTCATTCGAATTGGTGTTGCTAAGCTTCAGAATCCTTCAGACTCAAATCGTGTCACCGAGATGAGAAAGTCGGTCCCACCGAGATTGGCAAACCCTAGACTTGGAAGAATCGGACTAACCGAGATTGTATTTTCTGTCCCACTCGAAAATCCCAACGCTCACAAGATTTGAACTTTCGGTCTCACCGAGTTGTCAACTTCGGTCCGACCGAGATTGGTCAAATGTGTAACGGTTGGATTTTGTGTGGAGGCTATAAATACCTCCACCTCCTCTTCATTCGTGGAGAGAGCCATCGAAAGAACTACCACTCCTACCTTACATTTCGAGAAGAAAACTACTACCCTTGTGTTGAGATCAAGTTGCTCCACTCCCACCATATGAAACTTGATTTCTAGCCTTCCAAGTTGCTTTCCACTCAATCCCTTCCTCCACCACAGCCAAATCAAGGAGGAGAGTTGAGGTTGGGGAGATTATCATTTGAAGCACAAGAGCAAGGAGTTCATCATCACCAACCCCATCTATTACCTTTTGGAGGGTGGTGCCTCCTAGATTGGTTAGGTGTCGCTTGGGAGCCCCGCCATGATGTGGAGTTGAACCAAGGAGTTTGTAAGGGCAAGGAGATCGCTTACTTCGTGAAGATCTACCCCGAGTAAGGCTAGTCCTCCGTGGACGAAGCCATGATGGCATAGACAAGGTTGCTTCTTCGTGGACCCTTCGTGGGTGGAGCCTCCGTGGACTCAAGCAAGAGCCGCTATTCTGTGGGTTGAAGTTCCATCAACGTGATTGACGATAGCACCACCTATCGGAACCACGAAAAAATCTCCGTGTTCCAATTGCGCTTGTTTTTCTCCACCTCTCATTTACTATAACGCAATTTACTTCTCCGCCGCCACAACTCTAGAATTGCATGTAGGGTGATACTTGACTTGGTCATTATTGTGAACTTGCTAAGAAACTACTCCAATCAAAAGGCAAAACTTTTAAGTTGTCAAGTAGTCTAATCACCCCCTCTAGACATACTTCCGATCCTACAAAATGCAATCGCCATGTAATTGTTTTTACTGGTCGGGCGCCTTGGATCTGGGGTATCCACCGCTTGCTCGCGCTCCACCACGTTGGCTTCATCGACGGCCCGGTATGGCCCGCTTCAAAGATCGATAAATACAAGACCGGGCAGTAGGGGGCCAGCTCACGAGGCGGGGCGACGCTTAAGACCCCCGAGGATCGGCCTCCTCAGTTGGCTCCCCGAGGGGCGAGAGTTCTATGCAAGGCTACCTCAGAAAGGCTCAAAATTGACGTGGAGCCATGACGACTACAACAAAGGGTCGCCAAGCTAAGCCATGAGAGCGCAGTTTCTTCTGCGGCAAGCTGGCAAGTGCGCACGTGCTAAGTCCCGAGGAATCATGCCTAAAGGTTTCCATTCGTGCAACGGAGACCAAGGCCGCTGTGATGGTAGGACGAAGGTCATCGACGAGCCCACCGAGAAAGTGTCATGACCGAGGCTTTTCACAGCAAAGACTACTTTTGTCAGATAAGTTGTACTACTTGGCCCTTTCAAATTTCCGCACAGGGATCCCTTCCCGCCAACATTTGGGAAGAGGACCAAGGCCACTATAAATAGGACTAGCCATCACCATAGAAGGAGGACGGTCGAGGAGAGACAAGTAGAACTAGAACACACCTCACCACCAAGAACACTCACCTCCCGAGGCCGCCCATCCACTCGCATTTAGTTCATCCTCAGCCTTTTGGGGCAATCCACCAAAATATCGAGTAGGGTGTTACATCGCAAGGTGGCCCAACCAGATAAACCGATGTGTCTCAAAGGTCTCTTTGAGCTTCGACGCTTAGGCTTAGGAGGATCGCGAGTAGGCAGCTGGGTAGGTTGAGATCTTTGCTCGCACTCCCTGCAGTTCAACCTTCAAGGGTTTGCGGATCCCTTTAATCCCACATTTGCGCGCCAGTAGGTGCGCCGGATCTTCTCTTCCGCGACCGCCCTTTCGCCGCCCACCGACGCCATGGCCGACACCCCGAGAGCGACGCCGAGCACCGGGTCGCCCAGTCTCTTTTGCGCTGGTTCCGGGCCGATGAGGAACACCTCCACTCCGGGCTTCTACCTGCTCGCCATAAGCCGGGCGCACCGTCATGAGGGCACGCGCGGGCAACTTTCCACCGGCACCGCACTACGCCGCGCCGCCACACGACCGCGAACCACGATAGCAACTCGCTTCGCATTACACGCCGCAGGGAACAAGCGAACATGTGGGCGCCGTCATCATGGACCGAGAGCTCTTGCGGCAGGCTGCTTGAAAGTGGCCGCGACGCCTCACTGAACGAAGTCACCGAAGGTTGCGGATGCGCTAGGCAAAGGCTGCTTCGCACTCTTCCCACATCGCAGCGGTGGTGGGGGCGCACTCACCCGACACAATCGCTACGCCTCCCTAAGGGCCCCGGTGAGCCTCTCGACGCCGACCTGCCTGGTGGAGCAGCCCGCGCCACTTTTAACGTGCCCCCTTGGTGCAGGGTTGCTCCAGGCGACATCACCAGGGTCATATTGAGTGTCACCGCCAATGTAAATGGAGGGCGATCAAGAAGGCGGAACGCGAGGCGCAATGCGGCGCATCGTGCTAACAGACCGAAGCCTACGCCCCGCCGTGAATGGGATCCAAGGCACGCGCGGGGGAGGACCCCAACCGATCCCCACGCCATGCTGGGCGCTGGATATACATGAGGCCGAGCTCTCCTTCGAGCCGCCACCAAGCCCTCAAACATCTCCAATGACAACAGCCTATGGGTACATGTTTAACTCCACAGAGCATGTTCACCGACCATGGATCGCAAAGTGAACAAGGGTGCAAAATGCCACCGTGACTCTCAGATTCCACGGATCTCTCTACAGAGCGCAGACAGGACGCTGGGGAGCAACGTGGGGGAAGCCCGGTAGGGCCCTCCTCGCGCCACGCAGAGTAGGGCCCTGCCTGGAGGTAGGTTCCCCGCCAGGAAGGCACCGCCAGCCCTTCTCTGCTGGGGCTTTACGGTCGCCGAGGACGCCGCCAAAGCCCCCCTAGCCCCTTGGTCTTGTCCCTCGTTTCGCCCCAACGGTGGTCGGGTGGCGATGGTGGGGTCTCGCCGGGCTTATTATGAATCAAGGCCCCGCCCATGAAGGTCTCCACTGTGACACTCTCACGTAATAATGAGTGGGGCTCAGACACGCCCGAGTCTCCCCGGGTGTCGCCTGGCCTCACGGGCTCCCGCCACGCCCTAGTGGAAGACACCGCCCCTAATGACTATGCCCACCAAAGGAAGCACTTAGCTCCGCACCGTGAGAAAAACTAAAGACTGAGACTAGCTAGGCGCGACGCGACTGGCCCGCTTTTGCCTCCTTTTGTACTTGCTTGCCGACTTTTTGAAGTAGTTTGTTTTTGTGCGCTTATAAAATGGGGGAGTTTTCGCTTCGTGTCGCTTCTTGCCTTCGCTTCTTACGTTTTTCTAACTCATGATCAGCTACTCGCCTCAAGCGCCATGAAGGGCCGGTATGGTGTATGAGCTGGCACCGATCACTCCCTGTGGGCCTCGAGGGTGCACCGCCACAAGACCCACGCCATCACGGCCTCTGCAGTTGGCTTCTCACGAGGCACTCTACTAAGAAGTCCGGAAGGTCCCTTGAGAGGCATTGTAGTCCTCGCGAGCCAAGAATGTGCTCACTTCAGAGAAGGAGCGTGAGCCGCCGACGCCAGCCTCACTCAAGACCCACGAAACCCAAGATAAGTCATAAAACTACTCTCGTCAGCCGTCTCAGATCAAGGGCCCCCATTCCGGGTTCTATTCAAAAGCATTTAGCTTATCTCACATCATAAAGGCACCTCTTTCAAAATGCTCTCACCGATGCATTCAAGTTTTCGCCCATACGTGCCAAGGCAAATTCGAAGAAACCAGTGGCTTCTCGAGTCAAGACTCTCACGCCGATCCACAGACTACAACACTCGCCTCAGTGGCGGTTGTCTGCCCTCAAGCTCAAATTTGAGCAGCTCCGGTCTAGGCGGTGTCTCCACTCCAACTCAAGATGCGCCTCGCCACCCTCTCCTCCACCTCCACTGACCTCGAGCTGCAAGGGTGATTTGCCCTCACCTGGGTGCCGCCGCCTCCTCACCTCCAAATCTCTCCAACGCCATGTTATGCTCCACGGTTCCAACATCAAATCCTCATGGTGCCTCAGAGATCCACTCCCCGCAGGATGCCTCACCGGTGAGGAGGCTGGCGCGACGCCTCGACTTCATGCTCAAGAGCCACATTTGAAGATCAAGATCTCGCCTCGCCCTTGGCCGCCTCACGACGGGGTTGGCTGCCTCGCCTTTCCATGGCGCTGGCCTGCTTTCGAGAAGACGCGAAGCGCAGGCCACCGCGATGCTTCGTCTCGTCACACCGAAGTTTCCTAATTGATGGCAACTTCACCATTGCCATCATGCTCCAGCGGCGCTGCCTTGAGCCTGTGTCGACATTGGCGAAGCTCCGCCAAGATGGATCATCGCACGCGACGCTTCATCAAAGAACCCATGCACGACGCTACCCACGAAGCGAAGCGCAGTCAAGCTGCTAAGACCTTCGCGCAGTTCCCCGTGAGGCCGCCTGGAGGCGCGGTGCCCCGCTAGCCGGGCCGGGACTCAAGCATGAGTACCCCACAACTTGAAGACAAAGGCTGCCCAGAGGCACCTCGCCAAGAATGTCAAGAGGAAGGATCACTGCATCCCCCATCTCACTGCACTTAATCGCAGGGAGAAGGAGCAGGAGCCCGGTTCCTGTGGCACCCTCAAGGCGTCAAGGGTGATCGGAGACGGCCCCGCCTTTGTGGAGGATCAAGGCGCCAGGGGTGCAGGCGCTGGCCAAGTCGAACCTTGGGGATGCCTCGCTCCCCGAGGTTTCGCCTCATGGGAGCTCCCCAGAACCCCAGCCGTGAGAAAACGCGCACGCAAGGAGATCAAGAGCAAAGGAACTTACTCATCGACAAACACGGATCTCCTCGGCTTCATACGACACGGTGCCATCGCATGCACGGGACCCTTCCTCTTCAGAGCGACTCAAGGCACAAAGGGGCTGACCAGACTCGACGGGCGATCCTCTGGAGGGAGCGCTGACGGGCATCTGGGCGGGGTCCCAAGAGCAGGAGACCCGCGAGACCTTTCTAGCTCACGGCCCGAGCTACAGGCTCTCGCTGCCAGCCCACTCTAGGCCACCACCTGGCATCGAGCCTGCCTCCCGAGCTTGGGGTCGATCGTTCAAGGGCAGCTCCTTCCAGTGTCCCTGTGGCTTCGGCCTCCTGGCCACTAACATCGGGCCGAGCTCCGGAGGAGCTTTGACAGCTTGTTGGACACGCTACCGCCTCCACACTCAGATGACACGGCAGGATTGATTAAGAGAGGAGCCACAAAGACAGGGTTCTCGCAGGGCCCCTCGAGGCCCTCTGGAAGCAACCCCCACTCGTCGAACAGAGGCATCCGCCAAGGAAGGCCACTTTGTTCGAGCACGATAGAAAAGGCAGCCGCCGGAAGGTCACGGCTCAGCTCACGGTCGAGCTTGAGCACGTGTGGCTCAAGGTCTCATCGCCAGCCGATGGCCTCTGCAGCCTCATCAGATCTCCGACACTGTGAAGTCCCACATTGGGCGAGAATGGCAATCAAGGGGAGCAATGGCCGCTTGATGAATTCCTTTTGACCACCATTGGCGGCGTTCACTTCCAGGGGCCTCGAACCTCGCCAATCTCTTCCATACGAAAAGCAATACGCCGCCGAGAGCCTCTCATGGCACCACTGAGCTAGCGAGGCCACGCCCCAAGAGTCAAGAGCAGGGGTGAACGCGCTGGCATCCATAAGAAGCCATCGCTTCCTAATCTCTTCGCAAAGAAAGCGAGAGCTCAAGTCAATCCTCAACCAATAAGTTGATGCACGGCGCTTCAAAGGTCGACACCCAGAGTATCAAGGGCGCCGACCAACCGGGCAAGAAGAAATGGCTAAACAAGGCCACGGAAGGAGTGATGTCGACCATGGCCTTGGCAGAGGAAGGCGAAGACGACAATAAGGATGACAGAGCAGGGATCCAGGTGTAGCAGATGGATCTGGTAATGTGATATCACATCATCGAAGAAAGGGGAGAAGGGAGGAATCAACCCCGCGAGAAGAGCATGGAGATAGATAGGGATCTCAAGGGCGCCATCTCTCTCGCTTCGCTAAGATACAGGCGGACAGCCGTCGCCTCTCATTATTGGAATCAGCGGCAGCGATGTCGACCTTGTCCGCCCTCCTCATTGATCATTGTCATCGCCGAGGGTCTGGCTCCGTGGCCGCTGAGGACCCACCGGCGAAGCTGCTTCTTTCTTCCTCGGCTTGGGAGCCATGGTGAGTGCTAAAAAGGGCGAGGCGCCGACGCCAGATCTATGGACGTGGCGGCAAGGATGGAAAGAACAAAACAAGAACCAAGCACGGTAATTTATGCGCGGGCAAGCTGCATTGGCAACGGTAATCGCTGGTCTCCAGATATCAAGGCGGTATGGGGAAGTGGAGACGCCACGCCCCATCAACCGCCATGTGTCTTCAAGGTCAGCAGTTATTAGGGTCCGCGATGTTCAAGACTTGCCTTTGGCTTTGCCTCGAAGCTAAGTCCGAAGCGCCATGGGCCCGGGGCTACTGCTGGCATCTTGATTTGGGGGTATCCAGTGCTTACTCGTCACGGTCCACCATGTGGCTCCATCGACGGCCTGCACACCCCGCCAAAGATCGACAACACAAGACCTCGCGAGGGGCCAAGCTCGTGAGGCGGGCGACACCAAGACACCTAAGGGGATCGGCCTCAGCTGGTTTCTCAAGGGCGGAGAGTTCTATGCAAGGCTACCTCATGAGGCTCAGCTGACATGAGCCATGACGACCAAGGCCAGGCGGGTGCAGAGCGCAGGTTTCCTCATCGGTGCAAGGGTGGCAAGCCATAGGCGCGGAGTCCCGAGGAATAAGCCAAAGCTTTCCATTCTGGTGTAACGAGACCAAGACCGCTAGGATGGCAGGACGGAGGTCATCGACGAGCCCACCGCAGCGTCACGACCGGAGTCTTTTCGCAGTCAAAGACTACTTTTGTCAGGATAAGATGTACTACTTGTCCCCTTTCAAATCCGCCGCTAGGGATCCCTTCTCGCTAACATTTGGGAAGAGGACCAAGGCCACTATAAATAGGACTAGCCACCACCATAGAAGGAGGACGGGCCGAGGAGAGACAAGTAGAACTAGAACACACCTCACCAACTCAAGAACACCTCACCTCCTGAGGCCTGGCTTCATCCTCAGATTATTTCATCCTCAAATTTCTTCGAGGCATCCACCAAAATGCCGGAGTAGGGTATTACAATCGCAAGGTGGCCCAACCAAAGATAAACTGCTGTGTCTCGCGTGTCTCTTTGAGCTTGGACGCGCTAGGCTTAGGAGGATCGCGAGTAGGCTGGCGGGTAGGTTGAGATCTCCGCGACGCACCCCTGCAGTTCGAACCTCTCAAGGGTTTATGGATCCTTAATGAGACCGAAAGGTCGAGCGTGAATCATATAGTAGATATGATCAACATAGTGATGTTCAAAGATTGAAAATTAATCCATCTCATGTGATGATCGTATATGGTTTAGTTGATTTGGATCACGTGATCACTTAGATGATTAGAGGGATGTCTGTCTAAGTGGGAGTTCTAAGTAATATGATTAATTGAACTTTAATTTATCATGAACTTAGTACCGATAGTATTTTGCATGTCTATGTTGTTGTAGATCAATGGCTCGTGCTACTGCCTTTGAATTTTAATGCTGCCTTAGAGAAAGCTAAGTTGAAAGATGATGGCAGAACTACATAGACTCGGGTCCAGAATTTGAGGATTATCCTCATTGTCCGCACAAAAGAATTACATCCCGAAGCACCATTGGGTGCCAGTTCCCGCCGTGACATGCTACCGATGACGTTAAGAACGCCCGCAGAAAGCAAAGCCGATGACTACTGATAGTTCAAGCAGCCATGCTTTACGGCTTAGAATCGGTACTTCAAAGACGCTTTTGAACGTCTCGAGCATATGAGATGTTCCAAGAGTTGAAGTTAATATTTCAAGCAAATGCCCGAGTTGAGAGATATGAAGTCTCCAACAAGTTCTAATCGCAAAATGGAGGAGAATAGTTCACAAGAACACATACTCGTAATGTCCGGTACCATAATCACTTGACTCACCGAGTTGATCTTCCATTGATTGTGTCATCGATGAGTTCTTCAATCATCGCCACCAAGCTATAAAGACTTCATGATGAACTATAATAAGCAAGGGATGAACAAGACTATTCCCGAGCTCTTCGCAATGCTAAAGGCTACGGAGATAGAAATCAAAAAGGAGCATCAAGTGTTGATGGTCAATAAGACCACTAGTTTCAAGAAAAAGGGCAAAGGGAAGAAGGGGAACTTCAAGAAGAACGGCAAAAAGGTTGCTACTCAAGAGAAGAAACCCAAGTCTGGACCTAAGCCTGAAACTGAGTGCTTCTACTGCAAAGGGACTGGTCACTAGAAGCGGAACTGCCCCAAGTATTTGGCAGATAAGAAGGATGGCAAAATGAAAGGTATATTCGATATACATGTTATTGATGTGTACTTAACTAATGCTCGCAGTAGCGCCTGGGTATTTGATACTGGTTCTATTGCTCATAATTGCAACTCAAAACAGGGGCTATGGATTAAGCAAAGATTGGCTAAGGATGAGGTGACGATGCGCGTGGGAAATGGTTCCAAAGTCGATGTAATCGCGGTCGGCACGCTACCTCTACATCTACCATCGGGATTAGTTTTAGACCTGAATAGTTGTTATTTGGTGCCAGCGTTGAGCATGAAAATTATATCTGGATCTTGTCTAATGTGAGACGGTTATTCATTTAAATTAGAGAATAATGGTTGTTCAATTTATATGAGTAATATCTTTTATGGTCATGCACCCTCACCGAAAGTGGTCTAGTTTTGTCAATCTCGATAGTAGTGATACACATATTCATAGTGTTGAAGCCAAAAGATATAAGTTTAATAATGATAGTGCAACTTATTTGTGTAATCGCCGCTTGGGTCATATCGTAAAGCTTATGAAGAAACTCCATGCGATGGACTTTTGGAATCACTTGATTATGAATCATTTGGTGTCATAACCGCGCCTTTATGGGCAAGATGACTAAAACTCCGCTTCTCCTCGACAATGGAACGAGCTAATGACTTGTTGGAAATAATACATATCGATGTATGCGGTCCAATGAGTATTGAGGCTCGTGGTGGGTATCGTTATTTTCTTTCCTTCACAGATGATTTGAGCAGATATGGTTATATCTACTTGATGAAACATAAGTCTGAAACATTTGAAAAGTTCAAAGAATTTCAGAGTGAAGTGGAAAATCATCGTAATAAGAAAATAAAGTTTCTATGATCTTATCATGGAGGAGAATATTTTAGTTACGATTTTGGTCTTCATTTGAAACAACATGGGATAGTTTCACAACTAACGCCACCGGGAACACCACAGCGAAATGGTGTGTCCGAACATCGTAACCGTACTTTACTAGATATGGTGTGATCTATGATGTCTCTTACCGATTTACCGCTATCGCTTTGGGGTTATGCTTTAGAGATGGATGCATTCGCTTAAATAGGGCACCATCAAAACCGCTGAGACGACGCCTTATGAACTGTGGTTTAGCAAGAAACCAAAGTTGTCGCTTACAGCTTGGGGCTGCGATGCTTATGTGAAAAAGCTTCAACCTAATAAGCTCGAACCCAAATCGAGAAATGTGTCTTCATAGGATACCCAAAGGAAATCATTGGGTACACCTTCTATCACAGATCCAAGGCAAAATCTTTGTTGTTAAGAATGGATCCTTTCTAGAGAAGGATTTTCTCTCTAAAGAAGTGAGGGAGGAAAGTAGAACTTGATGAGGTAATTGTACCTTCTCCCTATTGGAAAGTAGTTTATCAAAGAAATCAGCTCCCATGATTCCTACACCAATTAGTGAGGAAGTTAATGATGATGATCAAGAAGCTTCGTGATCAAGTTACTTATCGAATTCAGACGCATTCAGAGTGGTACGGTAATCCCGTTTGAAGTCATGTTACTAGACCATGATGAACCTACGAACTATGAGGAAGCGATGATGAGCCTAGATTCCGCGAAATGGCTTGAGGCCATGAAATGTGAGATGGGATCCATGTATGAGAACAAAGTATGGACTTTAGTGGATTTGTTCGATGATCGGCAAGCCATGGAAAATAAATGGATCCTAAGAAGAAGATCGACGTTGCATCGTAATGTTATCATTCATAAAGCTTGACTTGTTGCTAAAGGTTTTGACAAGTTCAAGGAGTTGACTACGATGAGACTTTTCACCAGTAGCGATGCTTAAGTTCGTCTGAATCATGTTAGCAATTGCTGCATTTCATGATTATGTAATTTGGCAAATGGATGTTAAAACCGCATTCCCAATGGATTTCTAGAAGAAGAGTTGTATATGATGCAATCGGAAGGTTTTATCGATCCAAAGGGTGCTAACAAAATGTGCAAGCTCCAACGATCCATTTATGGATCGTGAAAGCTTCTGGAGTTGGAATAAAATTTTGATAGTGTGATCAAAGATATGGTTTTATATGCACTTTGGAGAAGCCTCGATTTACAAGAAAGTGAGTGGGAGCTTTGTAGCATTTCTAATCTTATATGTAGATGACATATTGTCATTGTAAACGATATAGAATTTCGGATAGCATAAAGGGATACCTCGAATAAGAGTTTTTCTATGAAAGACCTTGAGAAGTCGTTTATATTGGGCATCAAGATCTATAGAGATAGATCAAGACGCTTAATTGACTTTCACAAAGCACATACCTTTGATAAAGTTTTGAAGAAGTTCAAAATGGATCACTAAAGAAAGCATTCTTGCTTGTGTTACAAGGTGTGAAGTTGAGTCGACTCAATGCCGACCACTTCGTAAGATAAAGAGAAAATGAAAGTCATTCCTCTATGCTTCAGCCATAGATTATATCATGTATGCAATGCCGTACTGCACTGTGTATGTCTTGCTATAAGCATAGCAAAGGAGGTACCAAAGTAATCCCGAGTGGAGCATCGGACAACGGTCAAGAACATCCCCAAATACCAAAGGACTAGGATATGTTTTCGCTTATGGAGGTGAAAAAAGAGCTTGTCGTAAACAAATATCGATGCAAGCTTTGACACCGATCCGATGACTCTAAGTCTCAAACCGATATGTATTTTTATTGAATGGGGAGCCGCATTGGTGCGCGTTCCAAGTCGAGCATCGTGGCGGATCTACGCGGTGAAGCGGAGTACATTGTCGCTCGAAGCAAATAATGAAGGAGCTTGGATGAAGGAGTTCATATCCCATCTAGGTGTCATACCTAGTGCATCGGGTCCAATGAAAATCTTTGTGACAACATCGTGCAATTGCCTTGGCAAAGGAATCCAGATTTCACAAGAGAACCAAGCACATCAAGAGATGCTTCAATTCCATCCGCCATCAAGTGCTCAAGGGACATAGATATTTGTGAAGATACACACGGATCCTAATGTTGCATACTGCTGCTAAGCTTCTTCCACGAGCAAAAGATGATCAACACCAAAGCTCCATGGGTGCTAGAATCATTACTATGTAATCTATATTATTAACTCTAGTGCAAGTGGGAGATCAAGGAAATATGCCCTAGAGGCAATAATAAAGTTATTATTTATTTCCTTAATTCATGATAAATGTTTCTAATTCGTGCTAGAATTGTATTAACCGGAAATTTAGTACATGTGCTAATACATCGACAAAACATATAGTCCCTAGTATGCCTCTACTGACTAACTCGTTAATCAAAGATGGTTATGTTTCCTAACCATAGACATGTGTCGTCATTTGATGAATGGGATTACATCATTAGGAGAATGATGTGATGGACATGACCCATCCGTTAGCTTAGCATTATGATCATGTCGGCTTATTGCTACTACTTTCTTCATGACTTATACAAGTTCCTGACTATGAGATTATGCAACTCCCGAATCACCGTGAGGAACACTTTGTGTGCTACCAAACGCCACAATGTAAAAAGGTGATTATAAAGGTGTTCATGGTGTCTCCTAAGGTACTTGTTGGGTTGGTATATATCGAGATTAGGATTTGTCACTCCGTGTTTTGAGAGGTATCTCTGGCTCTTCTTCTCGTAATACTCATCACTACAAGCCTTGCAAGCATTATGACTAATGATTTAGTTGCGGATGAGGTATTATGGAACCAGTAAAGAGACTGCCGGTAACTAGATTGAACTAGGTATGATGATAACCGACGATCAATCTCGGCCAAGTAACATACCGATGACAAAGGAACAACGATGTTGTTATGCGGTTTGACCTCGTGAGAATATGTAGGAGACAACATGAGCATCCGTGTTCCGCTATTGGTTATCGACCGGAGATGTGTCTCGTCATGTCGATTTAGTTCTCGAACCCGTAGGGTCCACATGCTTAACGCTCGATGACGATTGGTATTATGAGTTTATGTGATATGATATAACCAAGATTGTTTGGAGTCTCTGATGTGATCACGATATGACGAGCAGTCTCAAATGGTCGAGACGAAGATTGATATATTGACGACTATATTCGACACCGGAAGTGTTCCGATAAGTTTCAGATAAAACCGAGTACGGGGTTACCAGACCCCTGAAGGCTATTGGGCCTCATGGGGCTTAGTGGAGAAGAGAGAGGGCAGCCGTGAGGTGCGGCTGTGCCCCTCGCCTCCACCAATTGGACAAGGCGGCGCGGCCCCTCCTTCCTTCCCTCCACCTCCTCCTTCCCCCTTCTCCTTGTTGAATAGGAAGGGGGGCAAACCCACTTGGAGTAGGATTGCCGCCTTGAACGCCCTTTCCTCCCTCCCTCCTTGAGATGCGGGGAGGCACCCCAAAGACACACAAGTTGATTGTTTAGCCGTGTGCCCCTCCACAGATTTCCACCCTCGGTCATATCGTCAGAGTGCTTAGCTGGGCCTGCGCAGAACTCATCATCACCGCCACCATGCCGTTGGTCGATTTAAACTCTCCCTCGACCTCACCGGATCTAGAGTTCGTGGATGTCACCAAGACTTAATGTGTGCAGATCACGGTGCCATATCTTGCGTGCTAGGATCGGTCGGATCGTGAAGACGATGACTACATCAACCGCGTGTCATAAGGCTTCGCCGGTCCACGAGGGCACGTGGATTACACTCTCCCTCTCGTTATGCATCTCCTAGATAGATCTTGCGATCGTAGGAATTTTTTGAAATTACCGGATTCCCCAACAAAGATGACAATCACCACCCACAACTCTTGTGTTCTACTGCGCATATCATCTACGATAGACCGCCTTATGCCACCTTTGGGAAATGTTGCATGGAAAAAATTATACACACATGCAAGATCTATCCATGGAGGTGCATAGAACAAGAAGGAGAGTGTGTCTACGCACTCTGAGATCATAAGTTGAAGCTGCTCAAGAACGCGTCGATGTAGTTGAACTTTTTGAAGGCGGTTCCTCCTCCAATAATTCATAGAAGATGTTGAACACCGATAGTGTCCACCGCAAGATAAATTCCACATACCACCGAGAGAGAATAATATTTACACAAGTTCAACTCACGACGATTTCAAGAGATGACGCCACACCACGCCAAGCCTTTACTCGAATTGTTTTTATTGTTCCACCTCAGCGCTTAAGCGAGTTTCCTTTTGGCACGCCCTATCAAAGCAGAGATTGTGTCCCTTATTCCGGGAATCTCATCAATACAGACGCAGGTAACCCAACCGCGCCATTAATTGTGGCACTTGGGAGATAAGGAGTTTTACCGGCCAGTGGGGACGATAGTTTCGCCCCGCCATATAAGGGATAAGGATCCACCTTTTCACCTATGCCTTCTTCCTCCTTTGCTTATCCATCTCTCACAAGACTGAAAGCCCAGCGCCTAAGTCCGCACATCTCACCTCAACCTTCTCCAACCATGTCCGGAGCGGAGGCAAGTGGATGGCTTCTCCGCACTTGAGGGGCACATCAAGAGGCTGGCAAGGTGACATCTGTCCAAATGACATCGCGACCGACTCTCTAACGAGGGGCAGCTCATTCCCACCCCTGTGCCCCATGAGAGGGTAGTGTTTTTCCATGATCTGCCCCTCAATTTCATCCTCAACATCTCGGGCTCATCGTCAGGTGCGAGGCCTTCCTTCAAGGCCCAGCCCCACTTCGGCTTATGGTCAAGACTTTAATGTCAAGCCGAAGGTGCAGGGCGGCCGCCAAGCTGAAAGGAGGGCCATGGTGGGCAAGATGCCCAACATTACATGGCTCGAGGGTGCCTTCATGGAAACCATCAAAGGGTGGCAATCGGGTGGTTCTACATCACCGAGCCGCTGGACTTAAATGGGCAGCGGCCCCAATTCAGATCGGGATCCCCACACGCCTCACCTCCGGAAAGAGAAGGGCCTCGACGGGTGATTCGGAGGAGCCGACCGACTTCAATCTCAAGGCCCAAACCTCGTGAACAAGAAGCTCAAGCTTGTCAACGTAATCCAGTCATGCTCATCCGCCGGATCCTCCCGTGCTAACAGCTGGCTTTCAATTTGTGGGAGTTTGATCCGCACAAGACTAACCTGGAGCAGTGCTCTTCACACTATGTACGAAGACGCCTCGAGGGTGCTGCTCAAGGCGCCGAGGCTCCCGCATCCGCCATCAAGATCGCGGATTCACCGCAGTCAGGCCGGCTAAGTAAGCTTATATTATCCCCACGGACACTTGCTTTCCATAGTTTGACTCTATGTGGGATCTAAACTCCCATTACCTTTAACAGTTCGGCAGAAGACGTCCGGACAGTTAACTGTCTGCCTCCTTCCGAAGACCCATGGATGCCCATTTGACAGAGTTGCGGTCCCTACGCCTACATGGTGCCGGAGAGGAAAGCCAAGAAGAAGGCCACGGAACCGGGAGGAGTTCCCGCTGCAGGTGTTATCGGACTCATCGTCCGATGACTCCATATGACTCCTCCCACGAGGACGCAGGAGGAGAAGAAGAGGCCTCTCTCAAATGGGGAGAGAAGAAGAGGAAGGCTTCCCAACTGGGAGGCCAAAGGGTCCAAGAAGGGAAGGACCCTTCCTCCCGGAATGTTTCCACCAACGCCGACGACGGCGAAGAGGAGTGGCCCTGAGGGCCAAGCCCCTCGCGAGATCGTAAGTGTCCCATTCCTGTAATAGCTTATGATTTTCTTTTTTCACATAGTGTCTTCTAACGCCAACATAACCATGTAGCCCGCCCAGGATGATCTCCCCGCTTCATCGAGCGGGTCCCTGGGTTCGTCGGATGTGAATAGCGCTTCACTTCTGACCGCCTCCTCCCCCCGTGACGCAAACGACGCCGAGGCGGGGTCCCATGGGCACCGCTAGGAGGGGAGGCCCCGAGGTGTCACAGGCAACCTCCTGACTTTGGGCCGACTCAGCCGAACCTTTGTGGTTCCGAGTCCGGCTGGGCATGCCCTTCAGAAGAAGGGCGAGACGGCGACGCCGGTGACTCCTCCGGCCCAACCGAGGCGCTTTGATAACTTGTTGAGGCGCCAACGGTGCCTTCTCGATCGAGGAACACCGTGACCGCTATGAGTGCGGTGATTTAGAAAGTTCAGTTCGCCAAGAGCGGGTGACCAAGCCTCGCACCACTTTCTAACAAAGCTTTGAGGTAAGGATTTTAAGCTATGTGAAATAATACCGTGATAGAGAGTAGTTTCGATGCTCGGCCTGTTCGGAAAGAAAAGCCGACCGAGGATCTAAAAAAGATACGCAGGAGTCTAACACAAATATGTCAATATGGGAATGCAAGGCCAGCTGCCGATCCGGCCAAGATTGATCATGGAGGTCACTACCTTGAAGCAGAGCCTCGAGCGTCCGAGAGCGAGTCGGCCGCGCAAGAAGCAGCTCGAGGACAAGGAAGGTAAGTAACATCTTATTAAAGTTGTACCTTATAAAAAGGATTTGGTTGCAAAAATGACAGAGTAACATGGGTATTGCAGGCTACAAACGAGGTGGCACCTGGGAGGCGGTGTCCGCGCCGAACGCAATGCGGCCGGAGCGCCGAGCGAGAGAAGCAGAGGCGCTGGTGGCGGAGGTGCAAGAGCTCCTGCTCTTGTGGAAAACACGAGAGTTTGGAGCGTGACTCAAGACCCGAGTCCGAAAGCTATAAGGGCCTTTGAGAGTGCCAAAGCCGCAAGGCCGAGGCCCAAAAGGCCTCCCAGAGATCGAGGCAAGAAAGAGAATAGCGCTGGTAAGGCATTCTTCATGCAAAGCAAGCATGTAAAAGTGAACTACTTGTTACTTACTCAATCTCGAGCTCTCCAGAGCTGCCGCAGATCTGCCCCAGAAGGCGGTCCGGCGCCGCTGCTCTACAGAGCCGAGGAGGAGCTCGACAGAAAGGTGTTCTGTCTCAAGTGATGTCGAGGCCGGCCATCCGGCTTGAGCTGAGCCACCAAATGCAATGGTCGAGCTCCACAAGGTGGCCGAATAGGCCATGAAGGGCCCATAGTTCGCCGTGGCCCAAAGAAGCCATGCCGGGAGCTACTTTTGCCTCGGGGGCGGCGGTGGACGCCTGTCCATGGGTTGAAGTCATCAAGCACTACCGCATTGAAGGTGCTCGTTGGCCCTTGCCCGCGCTAAAGTGCACTGGGCAAGATGGACGCCGAGAAGCTTGTGACGGACGCTACCACCGCCGGCAAGGAGTATCGCGATGCCCGAGATGTACTATAAGGGTGTCCCAAGGGTGCTCGCTTTATTGCGGTGAATGCTCCAAAGATGTAATTTTGAGTAGACTCACACTTTGTTATCCCGTGCGCTGAAAACTTTGTTCATATGCGCTTAAGCAATGCTTGTTAATTTAAAATATTACCTTCAGGCGCCGCTTTTACCAACCGAGATGGCAAGTCGTTGGCTTCAAATTTCCATGCCACGAAAGTGCCGGGTGTTCGGGATAAACTTGAGCGCTCTTGTTCCCATTTTTGGGTCCTTCTAGGAGGCACTCAACACAATCTAACGAGGCAACCGGACTTATAATGGTTGAACACTCTCACTTAGCCATAGAATTCTATAATTTTAATTTCAGCTAAGCCCTAGTGTTCGAACAACACCGAATTCGCTATCCATGCCCGGGCCTGGACAAAGCTAGCTCCTCGCCTAAGCTGCATAAGTCTTTAGGGACTCGAAAAGACCTCTAATAAATGCATCACTCGCTTTATCATGACGGGCCATTTAGCTTTCCACCGAGGTGCTCAACTCCATCAACTGGGCACAATCGCAGTTGGTTCTCCCAATATACCTTAGCCGATATAACGGAACATAAGGTACCAAACATGGAGCCGCAAACCCAACTATCGACCCAAGACATGATTCGGAGCCGATGCATATAATGCTATAAGTTCGGTGCCGTGACTTGTGAAAGTGTTCGGACTTATCACACCATAATTTGGGGAACTTAAGCCCCTGGTATTTGGCCGCACTCAAAGCGCACGGTGCAACATTTCATAAGTTAACATATATAAAAAGGAATGCAATGATAGGCAAAAAGCGTATGCATTGTTTATTCAAAAGATACCGCAATAAAGGCGTATCGTTACAAATAGTGCGATAAGCAAGGGGTGGGACTATTTAACATGTCCTTCCGTAGGTAGCGTGGAATGGTATGTAAAATGTATAATGCTCGAATGGAGACCACCGATACTCGTCAGAAATTTCTTCTCCTCGGTCAGCAGATCGGAGTTCGGCAGATCTTCCTCACGGACAGGCTTCCGGAAAACGGAGTCCCGAGAATAAGAGAAAAAGAAGAATGACAAATTCGAGCCCCGTGTGGTTGATCCGCACTGGCATGCCGTGGTCGTGCTCCTCCCCTATGCCCATGGTATCTCCGAGCGTAGTGATGTACGCCAGAACCGGGTCTCGCGATTTCGCGAGGGCCGGGTTAGCTGACATTGCACGCTGCGGTTCGAACGCGCTAAGTGGTCATGTTGTAGGTTACTCGGGCGCGCTTGACGGTGTCCGGTCGCTAATAACCGGACTTGAGAACCGCTTTAGAGGCTACCAGACTTCCGGCGAGAGCTGCCAGTGCTCCTCCGCTCGAGAGAGCGACGTGTTTCCGCTGACCGTGATGACTCGAGGGCCCCGCATCTTGAGCTTGAGGTATGATAGTGTGGCACCGCATTGAACTTTGCAAATGCGGTTCGTCCGAAGCAAAGGCATGATAGCCGCCACGAACGGGACTATGTCAAGATTAACTCTCGCCGAAGTTATCCGGGATCCAAGACCACTTCAAGTGTAACTAACCCCGCATAATTGGCCTCTACACTGTATGACGCTTTGAAGGTCGCCTTTTGTGGGTTTAACTTTGATGGATCTATGTCCATCTTTAAGACCGTATCCCGATAAAGGTGTTCAGTGCCGCCGCCGCTTCCATCGACTCTAGTGAGGTGAAATCAGTCGATTTATTGGGTCTAACACCACGCGCGAATCCGCAATGGCGGATGCTGGTGGGTGGTCCCATCGATCAAAGGTGATCGGGTAGGAGGACCATGGATTGAACTTTGGGGCGACTCGCTCCATTGGCAGATACGCCCTCGAGCAGACGCTCGCTTCCCTTTTGGGTATGTGGGTTGCGATATCATGTTCACCATCCGCACTTGTGGGGGATCCTTCGTCCTCTATTGTTCTAAGGGCCGTGTTCTCCTAGTCATTGCTTTGCATCCTTGTCGTTGCTCTTTCGCATGATAACTTGCTCGCCGCTTGAACACCCAACAATCTCGTTGGTGTGATTATCGGCATTTCGGGGTGCCGGTATCCGCACGAAGCGACGAGTATCCCATCCAAATTGACGGGCCCGAGTAGTTCTTTGAATGGCTTTTTCCACGACCGGTTTAGAGCTCAACCCGCGCTGATCGCCAGATCTTCGTGATATCATCGCACGCGCGCTTGTGCTATTATGGCGCGACCTCGCCATTGTCAGTTTTTGGTATCCAACTACAAGAGTTTTTGGTTAGGTTGTTACCGCGAGCTAGCCACCTGTCTTCCCGCACGTAAGCCGGTCATGAGTGATGAGGGCTGCCATTGATTTCGCTTTTCCTGCCCTAGGTGTCGCAAGCCATTCATCGCGATTTTGTGTTTGAAGGCTGCAAGGGCCTCCGATCCTGGACAATGACGATTTGATTTTTTCTTGGTTAAGAACCGTGTCTGTAATTGTCCGCCGATTCGTCTGGTCGCTGAATTATGTGGCTTAGGTCATCTGCCCGGTGGTCGCACATATGTGCCCCGAAGTTATCGAGGAATGCGGCTTCCGTGTCCTCCCAACACCCAATTGATTCTCGCTGCATGCTATTGAGCCAATGCCGAAGCTGGTCCTTTGCTTGAGTGGGAGGTATTTGATGGCGGAAGATCATCAACAAGGGCCATGTGGATATGAAGGAGATAGTCTTAGATCCAAACCGCAGATCTGCTGCGCCATCGAGGATTCAATGTTCACGGTTTGAACCCTTCGAGGATTTGATGATCCATTACTTCATCCGGTGAAGCATAGTGGTGTGCTCTCAGATTATTATATCACGACGCAGCTCAAACGAGCTTTGTTCATCGTGGTTTGGCCCGGCCGGGTTGTCAGATCCGGCGGACGGGTTGTCGCCCCGTATCGAGGGTGCCCACGCGATCCGTAGATCGATCTTGTTTGCCTCGCCTTATCCTCCAATATGTCTCGCAAGTCCGGCACATTCCCCCATGGCTTTGTACTTTTTGAGCGACGCCGGGGTGCGCTTTAGTGGAGGGCCTAGAGGTTCTTCGCCGCGCCACGAGGTGGCCTGGCTCAATCCAGACAGCGCCGGGTGATGTAGGTTTATGTGCTTCCTCCTCTTCATCGGGCAGCAGCTTGCTTAGGGGTAGCTTTTGAGGACGCTCGAAGTTCATACTTTTCGCCGCAAGGACTTCAAATCCATCCGCTCGGCTAGCGGTGTCTTGGTCACTTCTAAGTCGTCGCTTTTTTCTGAGGGTGCTTGTCGGCCATAAGCCCGTGTTTGAAACGCCTTGTTCGACGGATCCTCAGCATGACAAATTGCCATCGCGAGGCTTGCCTCGCTCCCGAGGGAGGCATGTTTTACCTGTGTTCGGCCCTCTCAGGAGGTAAAACCCTACTCCCCGCTGATTAATATTGATGATATGGGTAGTACAAGAGTAGATCTACCATGAGATCAAGGAGGCTAAACCCTAGAAGCTAGCCTATGGTATGATTGTTGTTCGCCCTTCGACTAAAACCCTCCGATTTATATAGACACCGGAGAGGGCTAGGGTTACACAGTAGTCGGTTACAATGGTAGGAGATCTACATATCCAGACGCCAAGCTTGCCTTCCACGCCAAGGAAAGTCCCATCCTGACACGGACGAAGTCTTCAATCTTGTATCTTCATAGTCTTGGAGTCCGCCAATGATGATAGTTCGCTATCCGGACACCCCCTAGTCCAGACTCCTCAAGAGCTCTCGAACCAAAGCTTCAATGACGACGAGTCCGGCTACAAGATATTGTCTTCGACATTGCAAGGCGGGTTCTCCTCCGAATAATTCATAGAAGATTTGAACACCGTGATAGTGTCCGCCTCACAAAATAAATTCCACACTCCACCATAGAGAGAATAATATTTACACAAGTTCAACTGGCCGACGATTTCGCGCAAGATGACGCTGCACACCACTCAGCCAAGCCTTTACTTGAATTGTTTTATTGTTCCACCTCGCAAGGCGAATAAGCGGTTTCCCTTGGCACGCCCTGCAAAGCAGATCGTGTCCCCTTATTTCGATTCTCATCAATACGGACGTAAGTAACCCAATCAGGCCTCACAGCACGCCCATCGGGCTGCTAGTCCCAAACGGTCATGGGGACGGCTTTTGGTATTCAACCCTTTATAACGAGACCATGGCTCTGCTCTTTCTTCAATCTCAATCGAATCCACCCTCGCCTCGAGTTCCAACACCTAAGGCTCCAGATGGGCGCTTCTTGACCTTCGACACGTCCGGCCCGACCTACAAGGTCGGTGGATGCCTTCTTCCATCACGGAAGAAGATGTGCTAAGCCGAGACGCCTGTATCTAACTGCAAAATTTCACATAGGCTGCCCGCCCAAGGGCAAGTCATTCCTACCCCAGCCCGTGAGAGCGTGTGTTCGTGGTCTCACTCCGCCGAGGTTTAGGCTTCCCGATGGACCCCTTCGTGAGGGGGGCTCTGCGTTTTATTATGGGTTGGAATTCTTGACTTGGATCCGGAGTCCATCCTCCACATCTCATCGCTCATTGTTGATGTGAAGCCTTCTCACACACTACCCCTCACTTCGGATTGTGGCTCAAGACCTTCAACGTGGAGCCAAGATGATCGAGGGGCGGCAAGCAGAAAGTGAGGGGCAGCTTATAAGCAAGACGGCAGACGCTCCATGGCCCGAGGGCTTTTTTCAAGAGGAGCTTGGTTTGTGGCAACAGAGGGTTCTACATTACCGCCTCCTGTGGGCACCAGATGGGTGGCGCCGCCGCTTTTCGCTCGGCCTCCACAACGGCCGGGCGCATGGGTCAACAAAGGGTTTGATCTGGGCCGCCCATGGACGCACTATTATTGAAGGGTCAGATTCGAGACCTCCAAGAGAGGGAGATCAATCTGGTTGTAGTGGCACAGTCATGCTGATTCGGGCGCCCGCTCAAGAATGTCCCCCTCCGCCTGTGGGAATTAATCCAGAGGGACCGCGAGCTTCCAACACTTCATGGGTGCGACGCCTCAGGAGATGTATAAACTGTTTTCTGATCACAAGAGGTGTGTCCGGATTGGACCGAGGACGCAGGTCCGAGCTGAATCGCCTCGGATACTCAAGTAAGTAGTCCTCCAGTGTCCTAACATGCTCCGTGACATTTATCATAAACTTCGCTTCTTTAAAGAGTTGTCCCTTGAATAGGAATGGATAGCAAAAGCAAAATCTATTAAGTGTCCGCCCTCCTCCGAGACCACGCCGGATCCGTGGTCAATTAAGAGGCTGAGGTCACGCGCTTTAGAAGAGGGCTAAGGGGGAACAGAGTTACCGCCCGCTTAAGGAGGCTTTAAGGAAGGGGATCGAGAATCCTCCAAGGGGAGAAGAGGACCGCTAAAGATCCCAATACCAAGGCCTCAAAGCTGGGAAGAAATCTTCACCAGAGGGTCCTGGGGGAGCCTCACGCGACTATTTCCCCAAGGAAATCAGCCTCTAGCCAGTCGTAAGTAGAAAGGGGAGTTTTGTAATAAGGACATCCATGTTTTATTTTTGAAGATAAACGAGGTTATTACCTTGTTGTTCTCGGGATTCAAATTTCTTCGCCACAGAGCTCGCCTTCTGGGGATCTTTCGTCCGGAGATGATGGAGAGCGAACACTCCATCTCGCCGCAGACCATCAGCGGGCGGACTAATTCCGAGGTGTCGCCATGAGGGTCTCATGTTGGGGAACGAGTAATTTCAAAAAATTCCTACGCACACGCAAGATCATGGTGATGGCATAGCAACGAGAGGAGAGTGTTCGCCCACGCACTCGTGAGACCGAAGCGAAGCGCAGGACAACGCTGTTGATGTAGTCGACATCTTCACGATCCGACCGATCCAAGCACCGAATGTACGGCACCTCCCGAAGTTCAGAGACATCGCTCAACTCGATGACGATCTCCGGTTCGATCCAAAGAAAGCTCGAGATGATTTCACAAGACGATGGCGCAGGACAATGATGATGTTCTATCATGCAGGCTTCACTTAAACTCCGCGACGATATGACCGGTGGAATATGGTGGAGGGGCACCGACACGGCTAAGGAACGATCCAGATCAACTTGTGTGTCTGTAGGTGCCCCTGCCCCCTGATATAAAGGAGCCGGGGAGGAGGCGGCCGCCAAGGAGGGCGCGCCAGGGGGGAGTCCTACTCCACCGGAGTAGGACTCTTCTTCCAAGTTGGAGGAGGAGAAGAAGGAGGAGGAAGAGGGAGGAAAGGGGGCGCCGCTTCTTCCCTCGTCCTATTCGTGGACTAGGAAGGGAGGCGCCCCTCCTGCCTCCTCCTTCCTCTCCTCGAGGCCCATGTAGGCCCAATAACTCCCTGGGTTCCGTGAACCTCCCGCAGACTGCAGAAGCCGATTTCACCCGGAAAGATTCCGATGTCCAAATATAGGCTTCCAATATATCAATCTTTATATCTCGACCATTTCGAGACTCCTTGTCATGTCCGTGATCACATCCGGACTCAACAAACTTCAAAGACATCAAAACCTATAAACTCATAATAAAACCATCATCGAACGTTAAGCGTATGATCTCTACGGGTTCGAGAACTATGTAGACATGACCTAGAACTATTCTCGTCAATAACCAATAGTGGAACCTCGATGCCCATATTGGTTCCTACATATTCTACTAAGATCTTTATCAACAAACCGATAACAACATATGTTGTTCCCTTTGTCATCTGTATGTTACTTGCTCCGAGATTTGATCATCTGTGATCCAATATCTAGTTCAATCTCTTTATAGGCAAGTCTTTTACTGCTCGAATGCATCATCCCATAACTAACTCTGATCACATTGCTTGCAAGGCTTATAGTGATGTGCATTATCGAGAGGGCCCAGAGATACCTTCGACAATCGGAGGACAAAACCTAATCTCGAAATACGCCAACTCAACATGTACCTTTGGAGACACCTGTAGTACTCTTTATAATCACCCGCCATGCTAGACGCTTTAGTACCCAAAGTGTTCCTCCAGTAAACGGAGTTGCATAATTCTCATAGTTACAGAACATGTATAAGTCATGAAGAAAGCAATAGCAAGATACTAAACGATCAAGTGCTAGGCTAACGGAATGGGTCATCCCATATGTCAATCACATCATTCTTCTAATGATGTGATCCCATTAATCAAATGACAACACATGTCTATGGTTAGGAAACATAACCATCTTTGATTAATGAGCTAGTCAAGTAGAGGCATACTAGTGACTATATGTTTGTCTATGTATTCACACATGTATCATGTTTCCGGCTAATACAATTCTAGCATGAATAATAAACATTTATCATGATATGAGGAAATAAATAATAACTTTATTATTGCCTCTAGGGCATATTTCCTTCAGTCTCCCACTTGCACTAGAGTCAGTAATCTAGATTACATAGTAATGATTCTAACACCCATGGAGTCTTGGTGTTGATCATGTTTTGCTCGTGAGAGAGGCTTAGTCAATGGTTCCGCAACATCTCAGATCCGAATGTATCTTGCAAATCTCTATGTCTCCCACTTGGACTTGGTCCCTAATGGAATTGAAGTGTCTCTTGATGTGCTTGGTCCTCTTGTGAAATCGGATTCATTTGCCAAGGCAATTGCACCAAGATTGTCACAGAAGATCTTCATTGGTCCCGATGCACTAGGTATGACACCTAGATCTAAATGAACCTTCATCCAGACTTTCATTTGCCGCTTGTAAGCAGCTATGTACTCCGCTTCACATGTAGATCCCGCCACGACGCTTTGTTTAGAATCGCACCAACTTACACATTCCTCCACCGCTTAATAAAAACACGATCCGGCTTATGCATTTAGAATCGTCCGATTAGTGGCAAAGCTTGCATCGACGTAACCATTTACGACTAGCTCTTTGTCACCTCCATATATGAGAAACATATCCTTAGTCCTTTTCGTATTTCAGATGTTTCGACCATCGCCCAAAGGATCCACTCGATTACTTTGGTACCTTCCCGCCAAGCTTATTGCTACATACGCCAGTCCGTACACAAGATTGCATACATGATAGAGCCTATGCTAAAGCATAGGAACATCTTTCATTTTCTCTATCTTCTCGTGGTCGGACATTGAGTTTGACTCAACTTCACACCTTGCTACGTGCAAGAACCCTTTCTTTGCCTCGATCCATTTTGAACCTTTTCAAAATTTTGTCAAGGTATGTGCTTTGTGAAAGTCCTATTAAGCGCCTTGATCTATCTCTATAGATCTTGATGCCCAATATATAGCAGCTTCACCGAGGTCTTTCATTGAAAAACTTTATTCAAGTATCCCTTTATGTTATCCAGAATTCTATATCATTTCCAATTAACAATATGTCATCTACATATAATATCGAAATGCTACTGAGAGCTCCCACTCACTTTCTTGTAAATACAAAGCTTCTCCAAAAGTCTCAGATAAAATCATATGCTTTGATCACACTATCAAAGCGCTTTATTCCAACTCCGAGATGCTTGCACCAAGTCCATAAATGGAACGCCGAGCTTGCACACTTTGTTAGCACCTTTTGATCAACAAAACCTTCTGGTCGTGCATCATATACAACTCTTCTTCCGTAAATCCATTCAAGAATGCGCTTGACATCCATTTGCAAAATTTCATAATCATGAAATGCAGCAATAGCTAACATGATTCGGACAGACTTAAGCATCGCTACGGGTGAGAAAGTCTCATCAGAGTCAACCCTTTGAACTTGTCAAAACCTTTCGCAACAAGTCGAGCTTTATAGACGCTACATTACCATCGCCATGCCTTCTTCTTAAAGATCCATTTATTCTCAATGGCTTGCCGATCATCGGGCAAGTCAACCAAAGTCCATACTTTGTTTTCATACATGGATCCCATCTCGATTTCATGGCCTCTAGCTATTTTGCGTAATCTGCTCATCATCGCTTCCTCATAGTTCAGAGGTTCATCATGATCAAGTAAATACAACTTCCTGTATTAGGATTACCGCATCACTCTGCGGATCTTACTCGTAGACCTACGAGGTTCAAGAGAAACTTGATCTCAAGTTTCATGATCAATATCATTAGCTTCCTCACTAATTAGTGTAGTTGTCACAGAACCGGTTCTTGTGATGAACTACTTTCCAATAAGGGAGTAGATACAGCTTATCTCATCAAGTTCTACTTTCCTCCCACTCACTTCTTTTCGAGAGAAACTCCTTCTCTCGAAAGGATCCGATTTAGCAACGAAATCTTGCCTTCAGATCTGTGATAGAAGGTGTACCCAATAGTCTTTGGGTATCCTATGAAGACACATTCCATCCCGACGGTTCGAGCTTATCCGGTCAAGTTTCTTCACATAAGCATCGAACCCCAAACTTTAAGAAACGACAACTTTGGTTTCTTGCCAAACCACAGTTCATAAGGCGTCGCCTCAATGGATTTTGATGGTGCCCTATTTAACGTGAATGCGGCCGTTTCTAAAGCATAACCCCAAAATGATAGCGGTAAATCAAGAAGAGACATCATAGATCGCATCATATCTAGTAAAGTACGACATGACGCTCGACACACCATTTCGCTGTGGTGTTCGTGGCGGAGTTACTAAACTATTCCACATTGTTTCAAGTGTAGACCAAACTCAGAACTCAAATATTCTCCTCCATGATCGATCAGAAACTTTATTTTCTTGTTACGATGATTTTCCACTTCACTCAAATTTTGAACTTTTCAAATGTTTCAGACTTGTGTTTCATTAAGTAGATATACCCATATCTTCTAAATCATCTGTGAAGGTGAGAAAATAACGATATTCGCCATGAGCCTCAACATTCATTGACCACAAACATCAAGATGTATGATTTCCAACAAATCAATTGCCTGCTCCATAGTTCCCGAGAACGGCGTTTAGTCATCTTGCCCATAAGGCACTTCGTCTAAGTACCAAGTGATTCATAATCAAGTGATTCCAAAAGTCCATCAAGATGGAGTTTCTTCATGCTTTATACATCGATATGACCTAAACGGCAAAGGCACAAATAAGTTGCACTATCATTATCAACTCTGATCTTTTGGTTTCAACACTATGAATATGTGTATCACTACTATCGAGATTCAATAAAATAGACCACTCTTCAAGGGTGCATGACCATAAAAGATATTACCTATATAAATAGAACAACCATTATTCTCTCGATTTAAATGAATAACCGCCTCGCATCAAACAAGATCCAGAGATAATGTTCATGCTCTCAACCGCACCAAATAACAATTATTTAGGTCTAAAACTAACTCTGGCGGTAGATGTAGAGGTAGCGTCGATGCCATGATCACATCGACTTTGGAACCATTTCCCACGCCAAGATCGTCACCTCGCCCTTAGCCAATCTTCGCTAATCCGTAGTCCCTGCTTCGAAGTTGCAAATATTAGCAATGTAATCAAGATATCAAATACCGTGTGCTACCATGAGCATTAGTAAGGTACACATCAATAACATGTATATCACATATACCGTTGTTCACTTTGCCATCCTTCTTATCCGCCAAATACTTAGCGTGCCGCCTCAGTCCAATACCATGGCATAGAAGGGTATTCGCCAGTGCTTAGGTCCGTGACTTCTGGGTTTTTCTCTTGAGC
>JAHHZJ010006100.1:0-13616 GCA_021437245.1 Aegilops speltoides | reverse complement strand
GAGGATGCATTCGCTCACGCTTGGTTCGCCTTCATGGCTTCATCTTCTTCATGGACTCGTTCTTCTTCCTAGCGGGATTTCGTGCAAGATGACCGCTACCTCGATCTCACTACTATCATTGCTATGCTAGTTGCCTCGTTTCTATCGCTTTGTTGCGCTACCTATCATTTGCTCTTCAAGCCTCCCAAATTGCCATGAACCTCTAACCTTGACACCATTCCTAGCAAACCATTGATTGGCTATGTTACCGCTTTGCTCAGCCCTCTTATAGCGTTGTTAGTTGCGGTGAAGTTGAAGATTTCTCCATGGTGGACAGGGTTATGTTGGGATATCACAATATCTCTTATATTATTAATGCATCTATATATTTGGTAAAGGGTGGAAGGCTCGGCCTTATGCCCGTGTTTTGTTCCACTCTTGCCGCCTAGTTTCCGCCATACCGTGTTATGTTCCCGGATTTTATGCTCCTAACGCTGGTCGGGTGATTTATGGGACCCTCCGACAGCTTCGCTTTGAATAAACTCCTCCAAAGAAGGCCCAACCTTGGTTTTACCATTTGCCTCACCACCACCTACCTTTTCCCTTGGGAGTAATTAACCCAAGGGTCATCTTTATTTTAGCCCCCGGCCGTTGCTTGTCTAAGTGTTGGTCCGAATCTAAGAACTCAAGGGCCACCTCGGGAAACTCAAGTCCGGTTTTACTCAGAGCTTGACTTATCCAAGGTTGCCTCGAGAACGAGATATGTGCAGCTCCTATCGGGATTGTCACAGATCGGGCGGCTTTGCTGGTCTTGTTTTACCATTGTCAAAATGTCTTGTAAACCGATTCCGAGACCGATCGGGTCTTCCGGAGAAGGAATATCCTTCGCTGATCGCGAGAGCTTATCATGGGCTGTTGGGACACCCCGCAGGTATAAACTTTCGAGAGCCGTGCCCGCTGTTATGTGGCGATGGGAATTTGTTAATGTCCGTTGTAGATAACTTGACACCAGATTCAATTAAAACGCATGAACCGCGTGTGTAGCCATGATGGTCTCTTTTCGCGGAGTCCGAGAAGTGAACACGGTCTTTGGGTTATGTTTGACGTAAGTAGGAGTTCGTGATCACTTCTTGATCATTGCTAGTTGACGACCGCGCCTTTGCTTCTCTTCTCGCCTTATTTGCGTATGTTAGCCACCATACTTGCTTAGCCGCTGCTGCAACCTCACCACTTTACCCCTTCCTTTCCCATTAAGCTTTGCTAGTCTTGATACCCATGGTAATGGGATTGCTGAGTCCTCGTGGCTCACAGATCACTACAACAACAGTTGCAGGTACAGCTTATGCGATGATCATGACGCGAGAGCGATGCTTGCTTGTTTGGAGTTCTTCTTCCGCCTTTTCTTTGATCAGGGGATAGGTTCCAGGTCGGCAGCCTGGGCTAGCAGGGTGGATGTCGTTTGAGATTCTGTTTGTGATTCATCCGTAGTCGGATGGTGCTCTCTTGTATGATGTATTGTTGTATTCGTGTGGCATTGTGTGCCTTTTGTATGTATCTCCATCTATTATGAAATGTTGATGTAATGATATCCACCTTGTAAAAGCGTTTCAATATGCGGGTCTATCCTTGGTGGGACCTTCGAGTTCCTTTTGGATAGGGTCGCATATTGGGCGTGACAGTAAGTTAGCATGAACTATTATTGTTGACAACACCCAAAGGTGAATACGTTGGGAGGCAAAATTATAAGCCCCTATCTTTCTCAGTGTCCGATTGAAACTCCATAACCATAAGTATTGCGTGAGTGTTAGCAATTGTAGAAGACTATATGATAGTTGAGTATGTGGACTTGTTGAAAAGCTCTATTTTTGACTCTTTCCAATGTTATGATAAATTGCAATTGCTTCAATGACTGAGATTATAGTTTGTTAGTTCTCAATGAAGTTTCTGAACCATACTTGACATTGTGAATAGATTTTTACTTGAGCATAAGAAATCATATGACAAAATCTATATATGTTGCTGTTATAAGAATGATCATGATGCCCTAATGTCCGTATTTTATTTTTATCGACACCCCTATCTCTAAACATGTGGACATATTTTTCGATATCGGCTTCCGCTTGAGGACAAGCGAGGTCTAAGCTTGGGGGAGTTGATATGTCCATTTTGCATCATGCTTTTATATCGATATTTATTGCATTATGGGATGTTATTATACATTATGTCACATTACTTATGGCTATTCTCTCTTATTTTACAAGGTTTATCATGAAGAGGAGAATGCCGCAATCGGGATTCTCGCCGAAAAGGAGCAAATATTGAAACCTATTCGCACAGCTCCAAAAATCTTGAAACTCCACGGAAGTCATTTTTGGAATTAATAAGAATTATTGAGCAAAGAAAGTACCAGAGGGGCCCACACCTCGCCAGAGGGTGGGGGCGCCTGCCTCCCTGGGCCCCTGTTAGCCCTCCAGGCCCATCTTCTCGCTATATGAAGGCTTTCACCTGAAAAATCATAAGCAAGCTTACGGATTTAAACTCCGCCACCACGAGGCGGAACCTCATGGAACCAATCTAGGGTTCCGACGGGTTATTCTCGCCAAGGAAATCTCCTCCGAGGGGAAATCATCACCATCGTCATCACCAACGATCCTCTCATCGGGAGGGGGTCAATCTCCATCAACATCTTCACAAGCACCATCTCATCTCCAAACCCTAGGTCATCTCTTGTATCCAATCTTGTATCAAAACCACAAATTGGTACATGTGGGTTGCTAGTAGTGTTGATTACTCCTTGTAGTTGATGCTAATTGGTTTACTTGGTGGAAGATCATATGTTCAGATCATTAATGCATATTAATACTCCTTTGATCATGAACATGAATATGCTTTATGAGTAGTTACGTTTGTTCCTGAGGACATGGGTGAAGTCTTGCTACTAGTAGTCATGTGAATTTGGTATTCGCTTGATATTTTGATGAGATGTATGTTGCCTCTCCTCTAGTGGTGTTATGTGAACATCGACTACATGACACTTCACCATTATTTGGGCCTAGAGGAAGGCATTGGTAAGTAATAAGTAGATGATGGGTTGCTAGAGTGATGTGCTTAAACCCTAGTTTATGCGTTGCTTCATAAGGGGCTGATTTGGATCCACTAGTTTCATGCTATGGTTAGGTTTACCTTAATACTTCTTTTGTAGTTGCGGATGCTTGCAATAGGGGTTAATCATAAGTGGGATGCTTGTCCAAGAAAGGGCAGTACCCAAGCACCGGTTCACCCACATATCAAATTATCAAAGCAACGAACGCGAATCATATGAGCGTGATGAAAACTAGCTTAACGATAATTCCCATGTGTCCTTGGGAGCGCTTTTCTCATTATAAGAAATTGTGGTTTTGATACCTTACTGAAAACCGCTTGTCATTTCCTTCTGATCCTCATTGGGCTCGACACTCTTACTTATCGAAAGGACTATGATAGATCCCCTATACTTGTGGGTCATCAGCGCGCCCCTAGGGCCAGCTAGCCTCCCCCTTGGTCCTTTATATACGGGAGCAGGGGGCACCCTAGAAGACACAAGTTTCTCTTAACCGTTTGCGGTGCCCCCTCCACAGTTATACACCTTGATCATACCATCGTAGAGCTTAGGCGAAGCCCTGCGCCAGTAAAATCACCGTCACCGTCGCCACGCCGTCGTGCTGATGGAGCTCACCCTTGTCCTCAACTGGATCAAGAGTACGAGGGACGTCATCGAGCAGAACGTGTGTTGAACGCGGAGGTGCCGTACGTTTGGTACTTGATCGGTTGGATCGTGAAGAAGTTTGACTACATCAACCGCGTTATTGAAACGCTTCCGCTTTCGGTCTACGAGGGTACGTGGACACACTCTCCCCTCTCGTAGCTATGCATCTCCTAGATAGATCTTGCGTGATCGTATGATTTTTTTTGAAATTATTGCGTTCCCCAATAGTGGCATCCGAGCTAGGTCTATGCATAGATGTTATATGCACGAGTAGAACACAAAGAGTTGTGGGCGATAATAGTCATACTGCTTACCACCAACGTCTTACTTTGATTCGACGATATTGTTGGATGAAGCGTCCCGGACCAACATTACATGACCGCGTTCATGATTGGTTCTACCGGCGTGCTTTTGCACATAGGTGGCTGGTGGTTGTATGTTTCTCCAACTTTAGTTGAATCAAGTTTGATACGGCCGGTCCTTGTTGAAGGTTAGAAAAACACGATGAAAAATCGTTGTGGTTTTAATGCGTAGGTAAGAACGGTTCTTGCTAGAAGACCGTAGCAGCCACGTAAAACTTGCAACAACAAAGTAGAGGACATCTAACTTGTTTTTGCAGGGCTTGCTGTGATGTGATATGGTCAAGACATGATGTGATATAATTTGTTGTATGAGATGATCATGTTTTGTAACAGAGTTATCGGCAACTGGCAGGAGCCATATGGTTGTCGCTTTATTGTATGCAATGCAATCGCCATGTAATTGTTTTACTTTATCACTAAGCGGTAGTGATAGTCATAGTAACAATAGTTGGCGAGACGACAACGATGTTACGATGGAGATCAAGGTGTCGCGCCGGTTGATACGTCTCCAACGTATCTATAATTTTTGATTGTTCTATGCTATTATATTACCCCATTTGGATGTTTATGGGCTTTATTTTACACATTTATATCATTTTTGGGACTAACCTACTAACCGAAGGCCCAGTCCGTATTGTTTTTTTGCCTATTTCAGAATTTCGAAGAAAAGGAATATCAAATGGAGTCCAAACGGAATGAAACCTTCGGGAGCGTGATTTTTGGAACGAACGTGATCCAGAGGACTTGGAGTGCAAGTCAAGAAGCAGCCGAGGCGGCCACGAGAGGGTAGGGGCCCCCCCCCATAGGGCGCGCCCCCTGTGTTGTGGGCCCCTTGGGCGGCCACCGACGTACTTCTTCCTCCTATATAAGCCTACGTACCCCGAAAACATCCAGGGAGCCAACGAAACACAATTTCCACCGCCAGAACCTTCAGATCCGCGAGATCCCATCTTGGAGCCTTCGCTTGCTCGCAGAGGGGGAATCGATCACGGAGGGCTTCTACATCAACACCATAGCCCTCCGATGAGTTGTGAGTAGTTTACCATAGACCTTTGGGTACATAGTTATTAGCTAGATGGCTTCTTCGCCTTTTTGGATCTCAATACAATGTTCTCCCCTCTCTTGTGGAGATCTATTCGATGTAAAGTCTTTTGTGGTGTGTTTGTCGAGATCCGATGAATTGTGGGTTTATGATCAAGTTTATCTATGAGAAATATTTGAATCTCCTCTGAATTCTTTTATGTAGGATTGAGTTATCTTTGCAAGTCTCTTCAATTATCAGTTTGGTTTGGCCTACTAGATTGATCTTTCTTGCCATGGGAGAAGTGCTTAGCTTTGGGTTCAATCTTATGTGTCCTTACCCAAAGGACAACAGGGGTTGCAAGGCACGATTGTATTGTTGCCATCGAGGATAAAAGATGGGGTTTATATCATATTGCTTGAGTTTATCCTCTACATCATGTCATCTTGCTTACATGCTACTGTTCTTATGAACTTAATACTCTAGATGCAAGGTGAGTCGGCTGATGTGTGGAGTAATAGTAGTAGATGCAGCAAGAGTCGGTCTACTTGTTGCGACGTGATGCCTATATACATGATCATGCCTAGATAATCTCATAATTATTCACTTTTCAATCAATTGCTCGACAGTAATTTGTTCACCCACCGTAATACTTATGCTATATTGAGAGAAGCCACTAGTGAAACCTATAGCCCCCGGGTCTATCTCTTATCATATTTGCTTCCAATCTACTTTTATTTGAATCTTTACTTTTTGCATCTATGTTATAAAATACCAAAAATATACTCCTCCGCTCCTTGATATAAGGTGTATAGATTTTTGAAAAAAATCTGAAATATAAGGTGTATTATGTTGCACAACTCGCTTGGATATTTTTTACTGATTTGATTACATTTCCTTATATTAGCCAATCTCCTCTATTTCTCATGTCAACTAGTCGTGTAATCTCCCAAAACTTTGTGAAATTATCCTCCATATGCTTCTTTAATATCCGTGCCAAAAACTATACACCCTACATCTAGGAACGGAGGGAGTATTTATCTTATCATACTATCTCTATTAGATCTCACTTTCGCAAGTGGCCGTGAAGGGATTGACAACCCCTTTATTATGCTCGCTATGAGTTCTTTGTTTGTTTGTGTAGGTGTGTGGGACTTTTGAGGAGCCTCCTACTGGATTGATACCTTGGTTCTCAAAAACTAAGGGAAATACTTACGCTACTATTGCTACATCACCCTTTCCTCTTCAAGGAAAACCAACGCAAGCTCAAGACGTAGCAAGAAGGATTTCTAGCACCGTTGCCGGGGAGGTCTTCGCTCAAGTCAAGACATACCAAGTACCCATCACAAACTCATCTCCTCGATTTACATTATTTGCCATTTGCCTCTCGCTTTCCTATCCCCACTTCACCCTTGCCGCTTTATTCGCCTCTCTTTCCCAATCTCCTCCTCTCTCTTTCGCTTGCCTTTTTTTGTTTGCTTGTGTGTTGGATTACTTGTTGCCATGGCGCAAGATAATACAAAATTGTGTGATTTCTCGAATACCAATAATAATTATTTCCTTAGTACTCCGATTGCTCCTCTTAATGATGTTGAGTCTTGTGAAATCAATACTGCTTTGCTGAATCTTGTTATGAAAGATCAATTCGCTGGCCTTCCTAGTGAAGATGCTGCTACTCATCTAAACAACTTAGTTGATTTGTGTGATATGCAAAAGAAGAAAGATACCGATAACGATATTGTTAAATTGAAGTTATTTCCGTTTTCACTTAGAGATCGTGCTAAAGTTTGGTTTTCGTCTTTGCCTAAAAATAGTATTGATTATTGGAACAAGTCCAAAGATGCTTTTATCTCTAAGTATTTTCCTCCCGCTAAGATTATCACTCTTAGGAACGATATTATGAATTTTAAACAACTTGATCATGAGCATGTTGCCCAATATTGGGAAAGAATGAAATTGATGATCCGCAATTGCCCTACTCATGGTTTGCTTTTATGGATGATCATACAAAAAATTTATGCCGGTTTGAACTTTGCTTATAGAAATCTCTTAGATTCGGCCGCGGGAGGCACGTTTATGGAAATCACGTTAGGAGATGCTACAAAACTTCTTGATAATATTATGGCTAATTATTCTCAACGGCACACCGAAAGATCTTCTAGTAAAAAAAGTGCATGCTATAGAAGAAATCAATGTTTTGAGTGGAAAGATGGATGAACTTATGAAATTGTTTGCTACTAAGAATACTCCTCTTGATCCCAATGATATGCCTTTGACTACTTTGATTGAGAATAATAATGAATCTATGGATGTGAATTTTGTTGGTTGGAATAGTTTTGGAAACAATGCTTATAGAGAAAACTTTAATGCTAGACTGTTCCCTAGTAATTCCTCTAATAATTATGGAAATTCCTACAATAATTCTTATGGTAATTTTAATAAGATGCCATCTGATTTTGAGAATAGTGTGAAAGAATTTATGATTTCTCAAAAGAATTTTAATGCCTTGCTTGAAGAAAAATTGCTCAAAGTTGATGATTTGGCTAGGGACATTGATAGACTTTCGCTTGATGTTGATTCTCTTAAACTTAGATCTTCTTCTCCTAAGCATGATATCAATGAGTCTCTCAAAGCAATGAGAATTTCCATTGATGAGTGCAAATAAAGAACTGCTAGATTGCGTGCTAAGAAAGATTGCTTTATAAAGGCGTGTTCTTCTAGTTTCCATGAAAATAATGATGAAGATCTTAAAGTTATTGATGCGTCTCCTATTAGATCTTTGTTTTGCAATATGAATCTTGATAATTATGGGACTGAAGATGAGTCAACTTTACCTAGAAGGCGTCCCAAGAATTCGGAGTTTTAAGATCTTGATGCTAAATTTGGTAAAAGTGGGATTGAGAGGTCATGACTTTAAATAGCATTGAACCCACTATCTCGGATTTCAAGGAATTTGATTATGATAATTGTTCTTTAGAAGGTTTTATTTCCTTGTTGCAATCCGTTGTTAATTCTCCTCATGCTTATAGTCAAAATAAAGCTTTTACCAAACATATCGTTGATGCCTTGATGCAATCTTATGATGAAAAACTTAATTTGGAAGTTTCTATACCTAGAAAACTTAATGATGAGTGGGAACCTACTATAAAGATTAGAATTAAAGATCATGAGTGTTTTGCTTTGTGTGATTTGGGTGCTAGTGTTTCCACGATTCCAAAACTTTATGTGATATTCTAGGTGTCCATGATCTTGATGATTGCTCTTTAAATTTGCACCTTATGGATTCCACCATTAAAAAGCCAATGGGAAGGATCAATGATGTTCTCATTGTTGCAAATAGAAATTTGGTGCCTGAGATTTTATCGTTTTGATATATATTGCAATCTTTCTTGCCCTATTATTCTTGGTAGACCTTTCCTTAGAATGATTGGTGCGATTATTGATATGAAGGAAGGAATATTAGATTCCAATTTCCATTAAAGAAAGGCATGGAGCACTTTCCAAGAAATAAAGTCAAATTACCTTATGAATCTATCATGCGAGCTACTTATGAATTTAGTGCCAAAGATGGCACTACTTAGATCTATCTTCGCTTTTATGCCTAGCTAGGGGCGTTAAAAGATAGCGCTAGTTGGGAGGCAACCCAATTTTCTTTATGTTTTTTGTTTTTGTTCCTGTTCAGTAATAAATCTTGCATCTACCTCCTGTTTAGATGTGTTTTTATCTTTTAATTAGTGTTTGTGCCAAGTAGAACCTATAGGATAACCTATGATGATAGTTGATTTGATTCTGCTGAAAAACAGAAACTTTGCACGCACGAATTTAGTTTGGTTAAATCACAGAAACGTGCTTTTATGCTGATTATTTTGCTGCTGATCAATAGAAAAATTGTCCATGACTTCCTATTTTGGTAGGATTTTTAGAGTTCTAGAAGTTTGCGTTAGTTACATATTTCTACAGACTGTTCTATTTTTGACAGATTCTGTTTTTCGTGTGTTGTTTGCTTATTTTGATGCATCTATGGCTAGTAAAATAGTTTATAAACCATAGAGAAGTTGGAATACAGTAGGTTTAACACCAAAATAAATAAATAATGAGTTCATTACAGTACCTTATGTGGTGGTTTTGTTTTCTTTCACTAACGGAGCTTATAAGATTTCCTGTTGAGTTTTGTGTTGTGAAGTTTTCAAGTTTTGGGTAAAGCTTTTATGGACTATGGAATAAGGAGTGGCAAGAGCCTAAGCTTGGGGATGCCCATGGCACCCCAAGATATTCAAGGATATCCAAAGTTTAAGCTTGGGGATGCCACGGGAAGGCATCCCCTCTTTCGTCTTTGTTCATAGGTAACTTTACTTGGAGCTATATTTTTATTCGCCACATGATATGTGTTTTGCTTGGAGCGTCGTGTATTATATTAGTCTTTGCTTTTTAGTTTACCACAATCATCCTTGCTGTACACACCTTTTGGAAGAAGCCTACTTGATTAGAATTTGCTAGAATACTCTATGTGCTTCACTTATATCTTTTGAGCTTGATAGTTTTTGCTCTAGTGCTTCACTTATATCTTTTAGAGCACAGTGGTGACTTAATTTTGAAGAAATTGCTTGTATTTCATGCTTCACTTATATCTTTTTGAGAGTCTTTTAGAACAGCATGGTATTTGCTATGGTTACAAATTTGGTCCTAGAATGATGAGCATCCAAGTTGGGTATAATAAAAACTATCATAGAAAGTGAATTGGATGCTATGATCAATTTGATGCTTGATAATTGTTTTGAGATATGGAGGTAGTGATATTAAAGTCATGCTAGTTGAGGTGATTATGAAAAATACTTGTGTTGAGGGTTGTGATTCCCGTAGCATGCACGTATGGTGAACCGCTTTGTGATGAAGTTGGAGCACAATTTTATTTATTGATTGTCTTCCTTATGAGTGGCGGTCGGGGACGAGCGATGGTCTTTTCCTACCAATCTATCCCCCTAGGAGCATGCGTGTAGTGCTTTTGTTTTTGATGACTTCTAGATTTTTGCAACAAGTACATGAGTTCTTTTGACTAATGTTGAGTCCATGGATTATACGCACCCTTTCACCATTCCACCATTGCAAGCCTCTCTTGTGCCGCAAACTTTCGCGGTACCATACACCCACCGATACCTTCCTCAAAACAGCCACCATACCTACCTATTATGGCATTTCCATAGCCATTCCGAGATATATTGCCATGCAACTTTCCACCGTTCCGTTCATATGACATGCATTACTTTGTCATATTGCTCTTTGCATGATCATGTAGTTCACATCGTATTTGTGGCAAGGCCACCTTCATAATTTTCATACATGTCACTCTTGATTCATTGCATATCCCGCACATCACGGAGGCATTCACATAGAGTCATATGTTGTTCTAGCTTTGAGTTGTAAATCCATAAAAGTGTGATGATCTTCATTATTAGAGCATTGTCCTAGTGAGGAAAGAATGATGAAGGCTATGATTCCCCCACAAGTCGGGATGAGACTTCGGACTTTACAAAAAAAAGGCCAAAAAAAAGAAAGGCCAAAGAAAAAAAAAGAGAAAAAGAAAAAAAAGAAAAAAATGAGAGAAAAAGAGAGAAGGGACAATGCTACTATCTCTTTTTCCACACTTGTGCTTCAAAGTAGCACCATGATCTTCATGATAGAGAGTCTCATATGTTGTCACTTTCATATACTAGTGGGAATTTTTCATTATAGAACTTGGCTTGTATATTCCAATGATGGGCTTCCTCAAAATGCCCTAGGTCTTCGTGAGCAAGCGATTTGGATGCACACCGACTTAGTTTCTTTTGTTGAGCTTTCATATATTTATAGCTCTAGTGCATCCATTGCATGGCAATCCCTACTCACTCACATTGATATCTATTAATGGGCATCTCCATAGCCCGTTGATACGCCTAGTTGATGTGAGACTATCTTCTCCTTTTTGTCTTCTCCACAACCACCATTCTATTCCACATATAATGCTATGTCCATGGCTCACGCTCATGTATTGCGTGAAAGTTGAAAGAGTTTGAGAATATTAAAGTATGAAACAATTGCTTGGCTTGTCATCGGGGTTGTGCATGATTAAATACTTTGTGTGATGAAGATAGAGCAACAGCCAGACTATATGATTTTGTAGGGATAACTTTCTTTGGCCATGTTATTTTGAGAAGACATGATTACTTTGATTAGTATGCTTGAAGTATCACCATTTTTATGTCAATATGAAATTTTATTTTGAATCATTTGGATCTAACCATTCATGCCACAATAAAGAAAATTACATTGAGAATTATGCTAGGTAGCATTCCACATCAAAAATTCCTTTTTTATCATTTACCTACTCGAGGACGAGCAGGAATTAAGCTTGGGGATGCTTGATACGTCTCCAATGTATCTATAATTTTTGATTGTTCCATGCTATTATATTACCCCTTTTGGATGTTTATGGGCTTTATTTTACACATTTATATCATTTTTGGGACTAACCTACTAACCGGAGGCCCAGCCCGTATTGCTGTTTTTTTGCCTATTTCGGTATTTCGAAGAAAAGGAATATCAAACGGAGTCCAAACGGAATGAAACCTTCAGAAGCGTGATTTTTGGAACGAACGTGATCCAGAGGACTTAGAGTGCAAGTCAAGAAGCAGCTGAGGCGGCCACGAGAAGGTAGGGCGCGCCCCCTGTCTCGTGGGCCCCTCGGGTGGCCACCGACGTACTTCTTCCTCCTATATAAGCCTACGTACCCCAAAAACATCTAGGGAGCCTACGAAACACAATTTCCACCGCCAGAACCTTCAGATCTCGCGAGATCCCATCTTGGAGCTGCTCACGGCTCGCCAGAGGGGGAATCGATCACGGAGGGCTTCTACAACAACACCATAGCCCTCCGATGAGTTGTGAGTAGTTTACCACAGACCTTCGGGTCCATAGTTATTAGCTAGATGGCTTCTTCTCTCTTTTGGATCTCAATACAATGTTCTCCCTCTCTTGTGGAGATCTATTCGATGTAAAGTCTTTTTGCGGTGTGTTTGTCGAGATCAGATGAATTGTGGGTTTATGATCAAGTTTATCTATGAGAAATATTTGAATCTCCTCTGAATTCTTTTATGTATGACTGAGTTATCTTTGCAAGTCTCTTCGAATTATCAGTTTGGTTTGGCCTACTAGATTGATCTTTCTTGCCATGGGAGAAGTGCTTAGCTTTGGGTTCAATCTTGTGGTGTCCTTACCAAAGGATGTTAGGGGTTGCAAGGCACGATTGTATTGTTGCCATCGAGGATAAAAAGATGGGGTTTATATCATATTGCTTGAGTTTATCCTCTACATCATGTCATCTTGCTTAAGGCTTTACTCAGTTCTTATGAACTTAATACTCTAGATGCAAAAGGTGAGTCGGTCGATGTGTGGAGTAATAGTAATAGATGCAAAGGTGAGTCGGTCTACTTGTTGCGACGTGATGCCTATATACATGATCATGCCTAGATAATCTCATAATTATTCGCTTTTCTATCAATTGCTCGACAGTAATTTGTTCACCCACCATAATACCTTATGCTATCTTGAGAGAAGCCACTAGTGAAACCTATGGCCCCCGGGTCTATCTCTTATCATATTTGCTTCCAATCTACTTTTATTTGCATCTTTACTTTTTGCATCTATATTATAAAATACCAAAAATATATTTATCTTATCATACTATCTCTATTAGATCTCACTTTTGCAAGTGGCCGTGAAGGGATTGACAACCCCTTTATTGCGTTGGTTGCGAGTTCTTTGTTTGTTTTTGTAGGTGCGTGGGACTTTTGAGGAGCCTCCTACTGGATTGATACCTTGGTTCTCAAAAACTGAGGGAAATACTTACGCTACTATTGCTGCATCACCCTTTCCTCTTCAAGGAAAACCAACGCAAGCTCAAGACGTAGCACCGGTGACGATGGAGATCATGACGATGCTTCGGTGATGGAGATCATGAGCACAAGATGATGATGGCCATATCATGTCACATATTTTAATTGCACGTGATGTTTATCTTTTATGTATCTTATTTTGCTTAGTACAGCGGTAGCATTATAAGATGATCCCTTACTAAATTTCAAGGTATAAGTGTTCTCCCTGAGTAAGCATCATTGCTACAATTTGTCGTGCCGACACACACCACGTGATGATCTGGTGTGATAAGCTCTACATTCACATACAACTGGTGCAAGCCAGTTTTGCACACGTAGAATAGTCGGGTTAAACTTGACGAACCTAGCATATGCATTTATGGCCTCGGAACACCGAGATCGAAAGGTTGAATGTGAATCATATAGTAGATATGATCAACATAGTGATGTTCACCATTGAAAACTACTCCATCTCACGTGATGATCGGACATGGTTTAGTTGATTTGGATCACGTGATCATTTAGATGACTAGAGGGATGTCTATCTAAGTGGGAGTTCTTATGTAATATGATTAATTGAACTTTAATTTATCATGAACTTA
>JAHHZJ010006096.1:0-10745 GCA_021437245.1 Aegilops speltoides | reverse complement strand
GTTAATTAAAACATGGATATCCCGGACGGATCCGCTTTGGCTCCACAAGTAGTCAAAACGTTGGACGCACCAGATACTTCAAAGGATTCTTTCATAGAGAACTTTTGGAGAACTTTTCTTAAGGAGTCGCTAAACTTGTATAGAAACTTTTTAATGAGCACTCACAAACGATTTCGAGAACATACACAAAGTCCCAAATGGACAAGTGCATCATCATAACCAAGGTCTTGCATTTCCTACAAGTAATTGGATCTCATATGGAGATGTTTCGTGAAGTAGAATGGAAAAATGGAATGCAACTACACAAGAACTAGTCCAGAATCGCTGCTCGAATCAGTTTTGCTCGATGTTAATCAAACATGGACATCCGACTCATGCGAGTCCGCTTTGGCTCCACAAGTAGTCAAAATGTTGTGAGACCAGATGCTTCAAAGGATTCTTTCATCGGAAATTTGGAGAACTTTTCTTAAGGAGTTCGCTCAAAACTTGTATAGAAAATTTCTTAATGAGCACTCGACAAACGATTTTGAGAACATACACAAAGTCCCATATGGACCTAGTGCATCATCATAACCGAGGTCTCTTGCATTTCCTACAAGTAATTGGATCTCATATGGAGATGTTTAGAAGTAGAATGGAAAAATAGAATCAACTACACAAGAACTAGTCCAGAATCGCGTCTCGAATCAGCTTTTGCAAGTTAATTGAAACATGGATATCCGACATAGAGTCCTTTTTGGCTTCCACAAGTAGTCAAACTGTTTGTGACGACTAGATGCTCAAAGGATTCTTTCATAGGAACTTTTGAGAACTTTTCTAAGGAGTTCGCTCTAAATTGTATAGAAACTTTCTTAATGAGCACTGACAAACGATTTTGAGAACATACACAAAGTCCTAGCTATGGACCTAGTGCATCTCATAACCAGGTCTTTGAATTTCCTACAAGTAATTGGATCTCATGGAGATGTTTAGTGAAGTAGAATGGAAAAACGAAAGGAACTACACAAGAACTAGTTCCAGAATATCGCTCAAATCGTTTTGCGCAGGTTAATAAACATGGATATCCACCTAAAGTTTGTTTTGGCTCCACAAGTAGTCAAAAATTTGGACGACCAGATGCTTCAAAGGATTCTTTCATAGGGAACTTTTGGAGAACTTTTCTTAAGGAGTTATTTAGAAACTTGTAGAAACTTTCTTAATGAGCACTCGACAAACGATTTGAGAACATACACAAAGTCCCACTATGGACCTAGTGCATCATCATAACCGAGGTCTCTTGCATTTCCCTACAAGTAATTGGATCTCATATGGAGATGTTTAGTGAAGTAGAATGGAAAAATCAGTGCAACTACACAAGAACTAGTCTCAGAATCGCTGCTCGAATCGTTTTATGCAAGGTTAACTAAACATGGATATCCGACTCATACGAGTCCATTTTGGCTCCACAAGTAGTCAAAACGTTTGTGACGACCAGATGCTTCAAAGGATTCTTTCATAGGGAACTTTTGGAGAACTTTTCTTAAGGAGTTTGTTTGAAACTTGTATAGAAACTTTCTTAATGAGCACTCGACAAACGATTTCGAGAACATACACAAAGTCCCAGCTATGGACCTAGTGCATCATCATAACCGAGGTCTCTTGCATTTCCTACAAGTAATTGGATCTCATATGGAGATGTTTAGTGAAGTAGAATGGAAAAATAGAATGCAACTACACAAGAACTAGTCCAGAATATCGCTCGAATCGCTTTTAGCAAGTGTTAATCAAACATGGATATCCGACTCATATGAAGTTCATTTTGTCACCAAAAGTAGTCAAAACTTTGTGACGACTAGATGCTTCAAAGGATTCTTTCATAGGGAACTTTTGGAGAACTTTTCTTAAGGAGTTTGTTAGAAACTTGTATAGAAACTTCTTAATGAGCACTTGACAAACGATTTCGAGAACATACACAAAGTCCCAGCTATGGACCTAGTGCATCATCATAACCGAGGTCTCTTGAATTTCCTACAAGTAATTGGATCTCATATGGAGATGTTTAGTGAAGTAGAATGGAAAATCGAAGTGCAACTACACAAGAACTAGTTTGTAATCATCGTCCGAATCGCTTTTATGCAGGTTAATCAAACATGGATATCTCGACTCATAATAAGTCCATTTTGGCTCCACAAGTAGTCAAACGTTTGTCAGACCAGATGCTTCAAAGGATTCTTTCATAGGAACATTTGGAGAACTTTTCTTAAGGAGTTCATTCAGAAACTTGTATAGAAACTTTCTTAATGAGCACTCGACAAACGATTTCGAGAACATACACAAAGTCCCATCTATGGACCTAGTGCATCATCATAAACGAGGTCTCTTGAATTTCCTACAAGTAATTGGATCTCATATGGAGATGTTTAGTGAAGTAGAATGGAAAAATCGAGTGCAACTACACAAGAACTAGTCCAGAATCGCTGCTCGAATCAGTTTTGCAGGTTAATCAAACATGGATATCTTACTCATACGAGTCCCTTTTGGCTCCACAAGTAGTCAAAACATTTGTGACGACCAGATGCTTCAAAGGATTCTTTCATAGGGAACTTTGGAGAACTTTTCTTAAGGAGTTCGTTCGAAACTTGTATAGAAACTTTCTTAATGAGCACTCGACAAACACATTTCGAGAAATACACAAAGTCCCGCTAGGACCTAGTGCATCATCATAACCGAGGTCTCTTGCATTTCCTACAAGTAATTGGATCTCATATGGAGATGTTTAGTGAAGTAGAATGGAAAAATGAGTGCAACTACACAAGAACTAGTCCGAATGTCGCTCGAATCGTTTTATGCAGTGTTAATCAAACATGGATATCTCGACTCATATGAAGTCCGCTTTTGGCTCCAAAGTAGTCAAACGTGTGACAACCAGATGCTTCAAAGGATTCTTTCATAGGAACTTTTGGAGAACTTTTCTAAGGAGTTCGTCAGAAACTTGTATAGAAACTTCTTAATGAGCACTTGACAAACGATTTCGAGAACATACACAAAGTCCCATATGGACCTAGTGCATCATCATAACCGAGGTCTCTTGAATTTCCCTACAAGTAATTGGATCTCATATGGAGATGTTTAGTGAAGTAGAATGGAAAAATCAATGCAACTACACAAGAACTAGTCTAGAATTGTCGTCTCGAATCAGTTTTATGCAGGTTAACTAAACATGGATATCTCGACTCATACGAGTCCGTTGGCTCCACAAGTAGTCAAAACGTTTGATGACCAGATGCTTCAAAGGATTCTTTCATAGGAAATTTTGGAGAACTTTTCTTAAGGAGTTCATTCAGAAACTTGTATAGAAACTTTCTTAATGAGCACTCGACAAACGATTTGAGAACATACACAAAGTCCCAAATATGGACCTAGTGCATCATCATAACCGAGGTCTCTTGCATTTCTACAAGTAATTGGATCTCATATGGAGATGTTTAGTGAAGTAGAATGGAAAAATAATGCAACTACACAAGAACTAGTCCAGAATGTGGTTCGAATCGTTTTATGCAAAGGTTAATCAAACATGGATATCCACCATATGAAGTCCGCTTTTGGCTCCACAAGTAGTCAAACATTTGTGACGACCAGATGCTTCAAAGGATTCTTTCATAGGGAACTTTGGAGAATTTTCTTAAGGAGTTCATTCGAAACTTGTAGAAACTTTCTTAATGAGCACTCGACAAACGATTTCGAGAACATACACAAAGTCCCAGCTATGGACCTAGTGCATCATCATAACCGAGGTCTCTTGCATTTCCTGCAAGTAATTAGATCTCATATGCAGATGTTTAGTGAAGTAGAATGGAAAAATAGAATGCAACTACACAAGAACTAGTCTATAATCGCCGTCCGAATCGCTTTTAAGTGTTAATCAAACATGGATATCCGACTATACAAAGTCCATTTTGGCTCCACAAGTAGTCAAAATTCTATGATGACCATATGCTTCAAAGGATTTTTTATAGGAAATTTTGGAGAACTTTTCTTAAGAAGTTTCATCTTAAACTTGTATAGAAACTTTCTTAATGAGCACTCGACAAACGCATTTCGAGAACATACACAAAGTCCCAAATATGGACCTAGTGCATCATCATAATCGAGGTCTCTTGCATTTCCTACAAGTAATTGGATCTCATATGGAGATGTTTAGTGAATTAGAATGGAAAAATCATGCAACTACACAAGAACTAGTCCAGAATGTCATTCTCGAATCAGCTTTTATGCAAGGTTAATCAAACATGGATATCTTACTCATACATGAAGTCCGCTTTTGCTCCACAAGTAGTCCAAACATTTTGACGACCAGATGCTTCAAAGGATTCTTTCATAGGCAACTTTGGAGAACTTTTCTAAGGAGTTTGTCAGAAACTTGTATAGAAACTTTCTTAATGAGCACTGACAAACGATTTCAGAACATACACAAAGTCCCAGCTATGGACCTAGTGCATCATCATAACCGAGGTCTCTTGCATTTTCCTACAAGTAATTGATCTCATGGAGATGTTTAGTGAAGTAGAATGGAAAAAATCAAGTAACTACACAAGAACTAGTCTCAGAATCGCTCGGAATCGCCATGCTAAAGGTTAATCAAACATGGATATCCTGACTCATACGAAGTCCGCTTTTGGCTCCACAAGTAGTCAAAATGCTTGTGACGACAAGATGCTTCAAAGGATTCTTTCATAGGGAACTTTGGAGAACTTTTCTAAGGAGTCGCTTAGAAACTTGTATAGAAACTTTCTTAATGAGCACTGACAAACGATTTGAGAACATACACAAAGTCCCAGCTATGGACCTAGTGCATCATCAACCGAGGTCTCTTGAATTTCCTACAAGTAATTGGATCTCATATGGAGATGTTTAGTGAAGTAGAATGAAAAATCAAGTGCAACTACACAAGAACTAGTTTGTAACTGTGCTCGAATCAGCTTTGCGCAAAGGTTAATCAAACATGGATATCTCGACTCATATGAGTCCGTTTATTCCACAAGTAGTCAAAACGCTTGGACGACAAGATGCTTCAAAGGATTCTTTCATAGGGAACTTTTGAGAACTTTTTTTAAGGAGTTCGTTCAGAAACTTGTATAGAAACTTTCTTAATGAGCACTGACAAACGATTTCGAGAACATACACAAAGTCCCAGCTATGGACCTAGTAATCATCATAACCGAGGTCTCTTGCATTTCTTACAAGTAATTGGATATCATATGGAGATGTTTAGTGAAGTAGAATGGAAAATAGAATGCAACTACACAAGAACTAGTCTATAACTGTCAGTCGGAATCGCTTTTTGCAGGTTAATCAAACATGGATATCTGACTCATACGGAGTCTGTTTTTGCTCCTCAAGTAGTAAAAACGTTTGTTACAACCAGATGCTTTAAAGGATTCCATCATAGGGAACTTTGGAGAACTTTCTTAAGGAGTTCGTTCTAAACTTGTATAGAAACTTTCTTAATGAGCACTCGACAAACGATTTCGAGAACATACACAAAGTCCCAATGGACCTAGTGTATCATCATAACCGAGGTATCTTGCATTTCCTACAATAATTGGATCTCATATGGAGATGTTTAGTGAAGTAGAATCGAAAAATCAAGTGCAACTACACAAGAACTAGTCTCAGAATCGCTTCGGAATCGCTTTATAAAGGTTAATCAAACATGGATATCCGACTATACGGAGTCCGCTTTTGGCTCCACAAGTACAAAATATTGTGACGACCGATGCTTCAAAGGATTTATTTCATAGGGAACTTTTGGAGAACTTTTCTTAAGGAGTTTGTTCGTAAACTTGTATAGAAACTTTCTTAATGAGCACTGACAAACGATTTCGAGAACATACACAAAGTCCCAAATATGGACCTAGTGCATCCTCATAACCGAGGTCTCTTCCTTACAAGTAATTGGATCTCATGGAGATGTTTAGTGAAGTAGAATGGAAAAATCGAGTGCAACTACACAAGAACTAGTCAAGAATCGCTGCTCGATTCGCTTATGCAGTGTTAATCAAACATAGATATCTACTCACGGCACGTGCTTTTCACAAGTAGTCAAAACTTTTGTGACAACCAGATGCTTCAAAGGATTCTTTCATAGGAACTTTGGAGAAATTTTCTTAAGGAGTTCGTCAAACTTGTATAGAAACTTTCTTAATGAGCACTGACAAACGCATTTCGAGAACATACACAAAGTCCTAGCTAGGACCTAGTGCATCATAACCGAGGTCTCTTGCATTTCCTTACAAGTAATTGGATCTCATATGGAGATGTTTAATGAAGTAGAATGGAAAAATAGAATGCAACTACACAAGAACTAGTCCAGAAATGTCGCTCAATCAGCTTTTATAAAGGTTAATCAAACATGGATATCTCACTCACAATGAGTCCGTTGGCTCCACAAGTAGTCAAAACGTTTGTGACAACTAGATGCTTCAAAGGATTTTTCATAGGGAACTTTTGGAGAACTTTTCAAGGAGTTTGTTCAAACTTGTATGAAACTTTCTTAATGAGCACTCGACAAACGCATTTCGAGAACATACACAAAGTCCTAGCTATGGAGCTAGTGCATAATCATAACCGAGGTCTCTTGCATTTACTACAAGTAATTGGATCTCATATGGAGATGTTTAGTGAAGTAGAATGGAAAATCAAGTGCAACTACACAAGAACTAGTCTCAGAATCGCTGCTCGAATCACTTTTATGCAAAGGTTAACGAAACATGGATATCTCGACTATACGAAGTCCATTTTGGCTCCACAAGTAGTCAAAACGTCTGTGAAGATCAGATGCTTCAAAGGATTCTTTCATAGGGAACTTTGGAGAACTTTTCCTAAGGAGTTTGTTCAGAAACTTGTATAGAAACTTTAATGAGCACTCGACAAACGTGATTTCGAGAACATACACAAAGTCCCAGCTATGGACCTAGTGCATCATCATAACCGAGGTCTCTTGCATTTCACAAGTAATTGTATCTCATATGGAGATGTTTAGTGAAGTAGAATGGAAAATCAAGCAACTACACAAGAACCACCGAATTACTCGAATCAGCCATGCATTGTTAATCGAACATGGATATCTCATCTATACGGAGTCCGCTTTGGCTCCACAAGTAGTCAAAATGTTTGTGATGACCAGATGCTTCAAAGGATTTATTTCATAGGAACTTGGAGAACTTTTCTTAAGGAGTTCTGTAGAAACTTGTTAGAAACTTTCTTAATGAGCACTCGACAAACGATTTCGAGAACATACACAAAGTCCCAGCTATGGACCTAGTGCATCTCATAACCGAGGTCTCTTGAATTTCCTTACAAGTAATTGGATCTCATATGGAGATGTTTAGTGAAGTAGAATGGAAAATCGAAAGCAACTACACAAGAACTAGTCAAGAATTGTCGCTCGAATCGCTTTGCAGAGTGTTAATCGAAACATGGATATCCGACTCATATGAAGTCCGCTTTTGGCTCCACAAGTAGTCAAAACGCTTGGACGCACCAGATGCTTCAAAGGATTCTTTCATAGGGAACTTTTGGAGAACTTTTCTTAAGGAGTCTGCTCAGAAACTTGTATAGAAACTTTCTTAATGAGCACTGACAAACGCGATTTTGAGAACATACACAAAGTCCCGCTATGGACCTAGTGCATCATCATAACCGAGGTCTCTTGCATTTCCTACAAGTAATTGGATCTCATATGGAGATGTTTAGTGAAGTAGAATGGAAAAATCAAGTAAAACACAAGAACTAGTCCAGAATCGCGTTCGAATCGCTTTTATGCAAGGTTAACTGAAACATGGATATCCGACTAACGAAGTCCATTTGGCTCCACAAGTAGTCAAAACGTTTGTGACGCCAGATGCTTCAAAGGATTCTTTCATAGGAAATTTTTAGAACTTTTCTTAAGGAGTTCGTCAAACTTGTATAGAAACTTTCTTAATGAGCACTCGACAAACGCATTTCGAGAACATACACAAACTCCCAGCTATGGAGCTAGTGCATCATCATAACCAAGGTCTCTTACATTTCCCTACAAGAAATTGGATCTCATATGGAGATGTTTAGTGAAGAACGGAAAAAATCAAGTGCAACTACACAAGAACTAGTCCAGAATCATCGCTCAAATCAGCCATGCAGTTGTTAACTAAAACATGGAAATCTAACTCATATGAAGTCTGTTTTGGCTCCACAAGTAGTCAAAATGTTTGTGACGACCAGATGCTTCAAAGGATTTATTTCATAGGAACTTTTGGAGAAGTTTTCTTAAGGAGTTCGTTTAGAAACTTGTATAGAAACTTTTAATGAGCACGACAAACGCTCGAGAACATACACAAAAGTCCCAGCTATGGACCTAGTATCATCATAACCGGGTCTCTTGCATTTTCAAGTAATTGGATCTCATATGGAGATGTTTAGTGAAGTAGAATGGAAAAATCGTTAAACTACACAAGAACTACCAGAATTATTGGTCGGAATCGGTTTATGATTGTTAATCAAACATGGATATCCATCATACGGAGTCCGCTTTTGGCTTCCACAAGTAGTCAAAATGTTTGTGACGACCAGATGCTTCAAAGGATTTATTTCATAGGAACTTTTGGAGAAGTTTTCTTAAGGAGTTCGTTTAGAAACTTGTATAGAAACTTTCTTAATGAGCACTCGACAAACGCTTTCGAGAACATACACAAAGTCCCAGCTATGGACCTAGTGCCTCATCATAACCGAGGTCTCTTGCATTTCCCTACAAGTAATTGGATCTCATATGGAGATGTTTAGTGAAGTAGAATGGAAAAATCTAACTACACAAGAACTAGTCCAGAATATTGGCTCGAATCGCTTTATGCATTGTTAATCAAACATGGATATCCGACTCATACGGAGTCCGCTTTTGGCTTCCACAAGTAGTCAAAATGTTTGTGATGACCAGATGCTTCAAAGGATTTCTTTCATAGGGAAATTTTGGAGAACTTTTCTAAGGAGTTCGCTCGTAAACTTGTATAGAAACTTTCTTAATGAGCACTCGACAAACGATTTCGAGAACATACACAAAGTCCCAGCTATGGACCTAGTGCATCCTCATAACCGAGGTCTCTTGAATTTCCTTACAATTAATTGGATCTCATATGGAGATGTTTAGTGAAGTAGAATGGAAAAATCGAGTGCAACTACACAAGAACTAGTCAAGAATTGTCTGCTCGAATCAGCTTTTGCAGAGTGTTAATCGAAACATGGATATCTCGACTCATACGAAGTCCCATTTTGGCTCCACAAGTAGTCAAAACGCTTTGGACGCACCAGATGCTTCAAAGGATTCTTTCATAGGAAATTTTGGAGAACTTTTCTAAGGAGTTCGTTCAAAACTTGTATAGAAACTTTCTTAATGAGCACTCGACAAACGATTTGAGAACATACACAAAGTCCCAGCTATGGACCTAGTGCATCATCATAACCGAGGTCTCTTGCATTTCCTACAAGTAATTGGATCTCATATGGAGATGTTTAGTGAAGTAATGAAAAATCAAGTGAACTACACAAGAACTAGTCGAATTCGCTCAATCGCTTAGAAGTTAACTAAACATGATATTACTAAGAGTCGTTGTCACATAGTCAAAATGTTGTGACGAGATGTCAAAGGATTTTTCATAGGAACTTTGGAGAACTTTCAAGGAGTCGTTAGAAACTTGTATAGAAACTTTTAATGAGCACTCGACAAACGATTTCGAGAACATACAAAGTCCCTATGGACCTAGTGCATCATAACCGATCTTTATTTCCTACAAGTAATTGGATCTCATATGGAGATGTTTAGTGAAGTAGAATGGAAAAATCGAAATAACCACACAAAACTTGTCCGTAATTTCGCTCGAATCAGCTTATGCAAAGGTTAATCAAACATGGATATCTCGACTCATAATGAAGTCCTTTTGGCACCACAAGTAGTCAAAATGTCTGTGAAGACCAGATGCTTCCAAAGGATTCTTTCATAGGAACTTTGGAGAACTTTTCTTAAGGAGTTCGTTCGAAACTTGTATAGAAACTTTCTTAATGAGCACTCGACAAACGATTTCGAGAACATACACAAAGTCCCAGCTATGGACCTAGTGCATCATCATAACCGAGGTCTCTTGCATTTCTACAAGTAATTGGATCTCATATGGAGATGTTTAGTGAAGTAGAATGGAAAAATCAAGTGCAACTACACAAGAACTAGTCCAGAATCATGCTCGAATCGCCATGCAGGTTAATCAAACATGGATATCCACCATACGAAGTCCATTTTGGCTCCACAAGTAGTCAAAACTTTGTGACGACCAATGCTTCAAAGGATTCTTTCATAGGGAACTTTTGGAGAACTTTTCTTAAGGAGTTCCTTGAAACTTGTATAGAAACTTTCTTAATGAGCACTCGACAAACGATTTCGAGAACATACACAAAGTCCCAGCTATGGACCTAGTGCATCATCATAACCGAGGTCTCTTGCATTTCTACAAGTAATTGGATCTCATATGGAGATGTTTAGTGAAGTAGAATGGAAAAATCGAGTAACTACACAAAAACTTGTCCAGAATCTCGCTCGAATCGCGGGCAGGTTAATCAAACATGGATATCTCGACTATAGAAGTCCGTGGCACCACAAGTAGTCAAAACGTTGTGAAGACCAATGCTTCAAGGATTCTTTCAAGGGAATTTTGGAGAATTTTTAAGGAGTTCGGTTTTAAGAA
>JAHHZJ010006092.1:0-13038 GCA_021437245.1 Aegilops speltoides | reverse complement strand
AAGCATACTAATCAAAGTAATCATGTCTTCTCAAAATAACATGGCAAAAGAAACTTCATCCCTACAAAATATTATAGTTAGGCTATGCTTCATTTTCACACACAAAGATGTTCCCAACTTCTATACCCCGATGATAAGCCAAGCAATTGTTTCATACTTAAATAATCTCAAACTTTTTCAACCTTCACGCAATACATGAGCGTGAGCCATGGATATAGCACTATGGGTGGAATAGAATATGATGATGGGGATTGTGGAGAAGACAAAAAGGAGAAAGTCTCACATTGACGAGGATAATCAACGGCTATGGAGATGCCCATCAATTGATGTCAACATGAGGAGTAGGGATTACCATGCAACGATGCACTAGAGCTATAAATGAATGCTCAACAAAAGAAAACTAGTGGGTGTGAATCCAACTTGCTTGCTCACGAAGACTTAGGGCATTTGAGGAAGCCCATCGAGGAATATACAAGCCAAGTTCTATAATGAAAAATTCCCACTAGTATATGAAAAAGACAACATATGAGACTCACTATATGAAAAACATGGCGCTACTTTGAAGCACAATAGATGAGACTCACTACATGAAGAACAAGGTGCTACTTTGAAGCACAAGTGTGGAAAAGAGATATTAGCATCGCCTCTTTTCATTTATTTCCTTTTTCTTTTTTTTTTCTTTTTCTTTTTTTCTTTTTTCATTGGGCAATGCTCTAATAATGAGGACCATCACACTTTCATTGATTACAACATATGAATTACAACTGGAAACTAGAACAAGATATGACTCCATATGAATGCCTTCGGCGGTGTACCGGGATGGTGCAATGAATCAAGAGTGACATGTATGAAAATTATGCATGGTGTCTTTGCCACAAATACGATGTCAACTACATGATCATGCAATGGCAATATGACAAAATTAATGTATGTCATGATGATGATGAACGGAACGGTGGTAAGTTGCATGGCGATATATCTCGGAATGGCATTATGATGATGATGAACGGAACGGTGGAAAGTTGCATGGCGATATATCTCGAATGGCTATGGAAATGCCATAATAGGTAGGTATGGTGGCTGTTTTGAGGAAGATATAAGGAGGTTTATGTTTGATAGAGCGATCGATCACGGGTTTGTATGCACCGCTAAGTTTCACCAACTCTCAAGGTGAGAAAGGGCAATGCACGGCATCAAGAGGCTAGCAATGGTGGAAAGGTAAAAGTGCGATAATCCATGGACTCAACATTAGTCAAAAGAACTCATATACTTATTGCAAAAATTTAGAAGTCATCAAAATCAAGCACTGCGCGATGCTCCTAGGGGATAGATTGGTAGAAAAGACCATCGCCGTCCCCGACCGCCACTCATAAGGATGCACAAGCCTGTACACTTCATGTTTCAAATTTTGTACACAACTTTAACCATACTGCATGCTACGGACTTGCTAACTTCAACACAAGCATTCTTTAAATTTATAATCACCCAACTAGCATTACTTTAATATCACTACCTCCATATCTCAAAACAATTATCAAGTATCAAATTGATTATAGCATCCAATTCACTTCCTATGATAGTTTTTATTATACCCAACTTGGATGCCTACCATTCTAGGACCAATTTTATAACCATAGCAAATACCATGCTGTTCTAAAAGATTCTCAAAATAATATAAGTGAAGCATGAGAGACTAGCAATTTCTACAAAAATAAGCCACCGCGTTTCTAAAAGATATAAGTGAAGCACTAGAGCAAAAACTATCAAGCTCAAAAGATATAAGTGAAGCACATAGAGTATTCTAGCTAATTCTAATCAAGTAGGCTTCTCCCAAAAGGTGTGTACAGTAAGGATGATTGTGGTAAACTAAAAATCAAAGGCTAATATGATACACGACGCTCCAAGCAAAAACACATATCATGTGGCGAATAAAAATATAGCTCCAAGTAAAGTTACCAATGAACGAAGACGAAAGAGGGGATGCCTTCCCGGGGCATCCCCAAGCTTAGGCTTTTGGCTATTCTTGAATATATTGAGGTGTCTTGGGCATCCCCAAGCTTAGGCTTTTGCCACTCCTTATTCCATAGTCCATCAAAGCTTTACCCAAAACATGAAAACTTCACAACACAAAACTCAACAGAAATCTTATAAGTCAGTAGTGAAAGAAAACAAAACCACCACATAAGGTACTGTAATGAACTCATTGTTTATTTATTTTGGTGTTAAACCTACTGTATTCCAACTTCTATGGTTTATAAACTATTTTAATAGCCATAGATGCATCAAAATAAGCAAACATCACACTAAAAAAGAACAGTCTTTAGCAATCAGAATTAACGCAAACTTATGGAACTTTAGAAATCCTAGCAAAATAGGAAGTCCTGGAAAATTTGTCTATTGATCAGCAGCAAAAGAATAAACACAAAATCACGTTTCTGTGATTTAACAAAACTAAATTGTTGCATGCAAAGATTCTGTTTTTCACAGAATCAAAACAACTAACATCATAGGTTATCCTATAGGTTCTACTTGGCACAAACACTAATTAAAAGATAAAACACATCTAAACAGAAGGTAGAAGCAAAATTTATTACTAAACAGGAACAAAAGCAAAAACACAAATAAAATTGGGTTGCCTCCAACTAGCGCTATCGCTTAACACCCCTAGCAAGGCATAAAAGCGAAGATAGATCTAAGTAGTGCCATCTTTGGCACTCGGAAAGGAGGAAGAGGATCTCCTTTCAATGGCATTCATTATTCTATTTAGGGTAATCACATTGCCATTAATGGATGAAGTAAGATTAAGCACATTACGGAAATTTGCATCTAGGCTAGACTTCATCTCTTTGATAATTTCATTTTGATAAAAGCACAAGAGAGTAGTTGATTCAACCTTATCATTCATAGGGTGCCCAAATATGGTTTTCATTTTTTCATAAGTATCTATAGCATCCCCTTCAATAAAACCTTCTTCAAAAATAGAATCTAAAACTTGTTTGAAATAAGCGGCAAGCCAACATAGAAACTTTTAAGTAAACTTCAATTTGATATTGTGGCACATAGCTAGCCGTAATCCTTAATAACCTATCCCAAGCATCTTTTAAACACTCATCAATTAAATAACCAAAAATTCCAGAGTCATCTTCATCAAAATTACTCTAGCTCTCATTGGTGACCCTGTGGGTCTTTCTATAGCACCATTATTCATGAGCTTAGAGAGGATAGAGGGTTATCCAAGGTACTAGAAGATAGGAAAGGGCGCTCAGTTCTTTTTGATTCGGCCATGGCAACGGGAAGGCAAACGGAAAAGAGAGGAAAAGATTGGGAAAGAGAGGGCGAATAAAACGACAAGGGTGAAGTGGGGGACAGGAAAACAAGAGGCAAATGGCAAATAATGTAAATGCGAGGGAGATGAGTTTGTGATGGGTACTTGGTATGTCTTGACTTGAGCGAAGACCTCCTCGGCAATGGCGCCAGAGATCCTTCTTGCTACGTCTTGAGTTGTGTTGGTTTTCCTTGAAGAGGAAAGGGTGATGCAGCAATAGTAGCGTAAGTATTTCCTCCGCTTTTGAGAACCACAGTATCAATCCAAAGAGGAGGCTCCTCAAAAGTCCCACGACCTACACAAACAAACAAAGAACTCGCAACCAACGCAATAAAGGGGTTGTCAATCCCTTCACGCCACTTCATGAAAGTGAGATCCGATAGAGATAGTATGATAAGATAAATATATTTTTGCTATTTTATAATATAGATGCAAAAAGTAAAGACACAAATAAAAGTAGATTGAAAGCTTATATGATAAAAGATAGACCGGGGCCATAGGGTTCACTAGAGGCTTCTCTCAACATAGCATAAGTATTACGGTGAGTGAACAAATTATTGTCGAGTAATTGATAGAAAAGCTTAATAATTATGAGATTATCTAGGCATGATCATATATATAGGCATCACGCCCACAACAAGTAGACCGACTCTGCCTGCATCTACTACTATTACTCCACACATCGACCGACTCCTACCTGCATCTAGAGTATTAAGTTCATAAACAACTGAGTAACGCATTAAACAAGATGACATGATGTAGAGGGATAAACTCAAGCAATATGATATAAACCCCATATTTTTATCCTCGATGGCAACAATACAATACGTGCCTTGATGCCCCATCACATCGGGAAAGGACACCGCAAGATTGAACCCAAAGCTAAGCACTTCTCCCATGGCAAGTGTCGGTGTCAAACCGCGGATCTCGGTAGGGGTCCCGAATGCAAGGCCTAGGCGGATGGTAACAGAGACAAGGGACACGAAGTTTTACCTGTGTTCGGCCCTCTCAATGGAGATAAAACCCTACTCCCGCTTGATTGATATTGATGATATGGGTAGTACAAGAGTGGATCTACAACGAGATCAAGGAGGCTAAACCCTAGAAGCTAGCCTATGGTATGATTGTTGTAATGGTTGTTGTGTCCTACGGACTAAAACCCTCCGTTTATATTGACACCAGAGAGGGCTAGGGTTACACAGAGTCGGTTACAATGGTAGGAGATCTACATATCCAGACGCCAAGCTTGCCTTCCATGCCAAGGAAAGTCCCATCCGCACACGGACGGAGTCTTCAATCTTGTATCTTTGTAGTCTTGGAGTCCCTGGACGATGATAGTCCGCTGTCCGGACACCCCTAGTCCAGACTCCTCAAGAGCTCCTCGAACCGGCTTCAATGACGATGAGTCCGCGCAGATAATGTTCGGCATTGCAAGGCGGTTTCCTCCAATAATCCATAGAAGATTGTGAACACCAAGATAGTGTCCTGCTCGCAAAATATTTTCCACATTCCACCGTAGAGAGAATATCATGTACACAGGTTCGATCCGACGATCTTGTAGCGTGACGCCACGCCACTACCAAGCCTGCTTGGGAGATCGCTGCCCGCCACGGACACCTATGAGGTCGGGGCCCTTGTCTCAGGCGGACGAGGCGGAGGGAGCACGAGAGCAGATCGAGGCGGCACGCGGCGGATTTTTACCCAGCTTCGAGCTCTCCGAGAGAAAACTCCTATCGCTGCTTTGTGTTTGTATTGAGCTCGGAGCTTGAAGAGCTACAAGACGAGCGAGAGTGGCAATGGTCTCCACCAAGGAACCGAACCTCCCCTACGCTGTGCATGGGCCTCCTTTATAGTGCAAGGGTCACCGACAGTGTCAACGAGGAGAAAGGGGTAAAACGTAAAAGAGGTGGTAGTTGGAACAAAGGGAACAAAGGAGCACAAAGGCATGAACAAGTGGTTTCTACCTACTTTGACAAGGGGGACAACGGATTTAATGCGCGCCGCCGAATTTAAAAGCTCCCCGCCTTGCGCTCGCTCGCCATGGCGATGGATTCACCACCGGAAGTGCCACCGTACTCAGTGCGCAGCCATCCGCCACGCTGCCCTGGAAAGGCCCCGTGACGATGCGGGCCGATGAGTCGAGCGCAGCACACAACAGATCCTTCCCGCAAGCGCTTTGCCGGGTCTTTGATCTTGCCGCCCGGAACTTGCTGGGCTCTTGTAACTTGTCGCCTCGGCCCTCGCCGGGACGATATAGCGCCGAGGCGCCGCCTTCTTCGACGCACTTCGGTCTCCTGGCGAGCCCTTCGCCAGGCCTCGCGTGGTTGATGTTGCCTTGAGCCTCGACGGTTCCGGCAAGCTCGCTGCCGGGTCTCGATCTCTGCTCGATACTTTGTATACCTCGTATCTTCCGCAAGCTCCTCTTGCCGGGTCTCGATCTTCGCCTTGGTTAGCACTTTGTTCTTGAATGGCTTGACACGGAGCAGAAGGTTCCCGGCAGCACGCTGGTAAACCTTGCCGGAAGTTGCAATCGCTGCGTACGTTGGGGTACCGAGGTACCCCTACCTTAGTACACCGACAGAGCCCCGGCTCGGGCCATACACGGTGCCGAAGCGCTTGGCCAGGCCCAAAATAGTGCATCGGCACACGCTGCCTTCGCGTGCCGAGCCCACTTCAAGATCTGGCACCCTTCAGCAACGGCACGCGCCGATTAGGCGTCAGGGATGGGACGTGCCCACGCCTCTTGATGGGAAGAGGAACGCCCCCACTTCCCCATAAAAGCAGAGGAAGTAGGAGCAGCTCCCACCGCCGCTTTCATTGCATCCTCTCCCAAAGATCCCCTTTTCACTCCGCTCCATATCTCCGCCGCCACCGCCAGATCTCCAGCGCCGGTTTTCGTCGCCTCTTTCTCCGCCACCGCTGCCATGGCCTCAAGACCGCAAGGCGAAGGCGGAGAAGGCCAAGAAGGAGAAGTCGGAGCAAGCGCGTAAGCTCGCCGAGTACCGAAGCAGAACTCGCCTTCCCCCAAGCTTGGTGTAAGGGAGCTCGAACAAGTACTACTTGTTCTGGTCCAAGAAGACCAAAGCGCATCTCGACCAGAGCTCATCCGCCGCCACTAAGGACAACTACCTCAAGGGTACTACTTCTGCAGCCTTCTTCCACGCGGTCTTTGCCTCCTTTTTCTGAATTTTTCTCGGACATCATGAACACATACGGCTTCCACCTTCTGATTCACCCCAACGCCATCCTCACTATGGCGGTTTTCGCACACATGTGCGAAAACTTCATAGGATACAGCCAAATGTGGCGCTGTTTAGGCACTTTACTCCTAGAGCAGAGGCCGGAGCCCCTCCGGAGGAATCTCTGGGTTTTTCGCCGAATCTGAGGAGTCAGATGCTGTGGGAGCTCCGCGCAAGTGGGATGAGGGCGGCAGATTGGTGTTGATTGTTGAGGACGAGCCACAGCCTTCACCGAGCCGCCACAACGCCCATCGTGGCGCTGTAGAGACCGGAGCGAGCTGGATTCGGACGATGCCAAGCTCGACGCCGCCTCATCCGGATTCTTCGCTCCGTCCGCTGCTGTGCGCGCAGGTAGGCGCTATTTCCTCCGCCGCAGACGCTTCTCCAGATGGAAGAGGCCGCCTGGAGTACGGGCGCTAGGGATATAATGAGGCTGCCCGGCTGAACTTCAACTTCACGACGCCGAGCCGAGGGGATGGTCCGGAACTTTAAGTATGACCCGCCCATCCAGAGTGGTTCAGACCTTCCGGGCGAGTGCCTCCGCAACAGCTCGCCGATAGCTTTTGCGCCATGATGCCCGCAGCGATTCGACGCGCGGAACGCCAGGATTCCGCCAGTCCGGTCAGACATCTCGCCTTCGACAACCTTGAGGAGGTGGCGAAGAACAAGGATGACGCTAAGGGCACACGCGACACCACCGACCAGGAGCTCGGATACATAGCTTCCTCGGTTGAGGAGGGCTGCGCCGCAGCGTGAAAGTTCGCTGCACGCCCGAGGAGGCGGAGGCTGCGGAAGTGTCCGCCGAACGGAGGAGGCTGAGATCTGCAGACCACGCAGCTTCCTCCCGACGCGCGGGTCTCTTCTGAGGTACTGGGATCTCGAATCGCGCCAAGCCGTGCAAGAGGTGGTGCGCAGAGGTAGCAGAGGCACCAGAAGAAAAGAGGTCAGAAGGAGGACGCCGACCTAGCGAGCCAGCCAGGAGGAGGAGGAGGAGGAGGACGCCGGGCCGCCGAGACGCCGGGGTCTGCTGACCTCACGCCGACGACTCTCCTCGCATCGAGACCTCCCCGCAAGCCCTAAGCTGCTTTCATCGGACCAGGCGGCGACGGAGGCGGGGCGCAGCCCCGGCAACAACCAGCTCACGGGCAGCGCAAGCTTCCCGAAAGCTGCTGCGCCAAGGGCGACCGCGCACCAGCCACGGCGAGCGGCCTGCAGGCAGGTCACGGCAGAGGTGCCTCAGGTCGGCGCCAAGGACGGGAGTCTTCGAGCGGAGCGGCGGCCCGCTCGGCTCGCTGCCGGGCTGGCCCACGCAGCCCCAGCCCCGAGGACCGCCAAGCCCGAGGGAATCTTTCGCCTCCGCCTCGAGCGACGCGTCGCGGAGTATGACTTCGCCTTGAGCGAAGACGACGAGGAGGAACAGGAGAGTATACAAATCTCTATCTTCATTAATTTTGCCTTGATTATTGTGAAGCTAACTGTTGTTGCTTTGATTTCAGGACCTTGGCGGAGCGGGCGGCGAAGAAGGCCAAGGTGCCCGGGTCGGTCGCGGACGACCCGCCTGCAAGGTGACCGGGACGCCGACCCAAGCTTGCGGATCCAACGCTGCCCGAGGAGCAGTTTCAGCGCAGCCCCACAGAAGTCCTGGTTCGCACTTCGCCGCCTGCAAGTTTGAAGATTTCGTCTCGCTAATGCCTTGATGTTCTTGTCTTGACTTGCAGAGGTGGAGCCACACTGCAGGAGCGCCCGGAGGCTGCCCCGAGGAGCCGCAGATCCCGCCGCCCCTGCCAAGGCTGAACTCCCGCAAGGGGGAGCACTCCCAAGGGCGGATACTCCTCCAAGGGCGAGTAGCCCGAGAGGGTGGTCACTCCGCCAAGGCGGAGCTCCGCCGAGGGGTCCGCCATGACGAGGCCCGCCAAGGTAGGTTCTGAACCTTGTCTTCTTGGCGCTTCTTTTGGATATATGCTTGAGCTTTTTGCTTTTTCTTCTTTAGATCCTCCTCCTCCGAACAAATGGAGACGGAGGTCGCCATCGCCGAGGAGGAGGATGCGAGGCGGGCGCGGCGACGCCACGCCGAGGACACGGAGGGAGCTGCGGGCCAATGCGCTGAGACTCGGCCGCGGACGCAGCGACCGGGAGGAGATGGCGACGCACCGCCGCCCGGAGGCGGCGGGGCATCAAGGCCGCGCCACCGACCCTCCGCCGGAGAAGAGCAGCGCCATTACTTGAAGGCCCCCAACGGCGCTCTTCATTCAGATGCCGGGTTCTTTCGTCATGGCTCCCGCGAGGGCGAGGCCTTTGATGGGGAGATCCCGCCCGCTGGCTTGAAGATCGCCGAGGGACCGGGGGCGACGGTCCGAGGAGGAGAAGCTACTTCACCAGCCTCGCCCTTACTGGCCAGCAGCGGCTCGCCTGGGAGGCCCTTGCCGCCAAGGCCGAGGAGATGGAGAAGAGCGGCGGAGCTCGCGCCGCCAACCAGGCTGCCTCCGTGAGGTGGCGGAGAAGCGTGAGCGACTCACGGGAGTATGAAGAGTGGTTGCCGGAGAAGGCCGAGGTCAAGAGCAGCGCTCGCCGGGTGGAGCTGTCCCGCGAGAGGGGGAACTCATCCAGGAAGGTTAACCTCGACGCCCACGAGGATGACCTTGCCGCTGGGAGCAGGCCTTGGCGGGAGCTGAAGGAGGCGAAAACGCCGCAGCTGCCGCGGAGACCGCCAAGGAGGAGCTTGCGCCAAGGTCGCAGCTGGAGGAGTTGTCAAGGCGAGCGTGAGAGGGTCGCCGGCCAACACGGAGCGAGAAGGACGCCTGCACCAACTCGAACCCAGTGCGCCTCCAAGAAGGGCGACGAGTTGGGGGCCACCAAGGACTCCATCGAGGGTCTTGAGCTGCAAGTTTCCGCGAGGGACTCGCTGATGCCGCCCGGACCGGAGACCAAGTTGAAGGAGGAGCTCCAGAGGAACGAGCTTTGATGGACAACGCCAACCAAGCAGCCGAGCAATCCTCCTGCATCACGAGATATGGACCGAGGACTGTGTCTTCAAGGCCCGCCATTGATCAGAGTTTGGCCAAGCCGAGCATCTTATCTACTCCCCGGATCCAAATCTCCACAGCCAAGCTCAGCTCTTCTTCTGTGGGGTCACTGCCCTTGCAAATCATGGAAGAAGATGTCAGCTAAGGTAGGGTACCTCAGACTTAACTTGTGCACGGTAGCCGCAGCTCCCCACACCAGATCCATCAAATGCTTGCCGGAGACCATTCCAGCCTTGCCAAGCCATTCAAGAGCAAAGTGTGCAAGACCAACCAAGACCCCGCAAGAGGAGCTTGCCGGAAGGCCATTCCGTGCTCAAGGCTACATTACTCCTTCGTAACCACGGCGAGAGGAGCTGCCGGAGGACCAAGACCACATCACAGAAGACACGCCGCGCCAGGCGCTTTGCAAGGACCCGGGGCGGAAGTCACAGAGCCCGCAAGCCCCGGTCCGCAGATCAAGGCCCCTGCAAGGTGCTTGCCGGGAGAGCTATGCTACGTCTCGCATTCCACTCATCTGCCACGCCGCCTCCACCTTTCTCCGAGACGCGGCGGATGGTCAGGCCGCATGAAGGATGCGGTGGCACTCCACGTGGGGCTTGCCGGGCGGAAGAAGACGAATGGCGGAGCTTTTGGGCGACGGCGACGGCATTTAATGCCCTTGTCCCCCTCCACAAAAGTAGGTAGAAAGCACCGAGCTGCACCGCTCCCGCACCGCTCCAGCCTACCACCTTTTACGCTTTTACCTCTCACCACGCTGACACTGCCGGTGACCCCTGCCCTATAAAAGGAGGCCCATGCACAACGAGAGGGGTTCCATCATTCGCTACTCTCGCAAAGGGGTGCCGCGACTAGCGACTCCATCGAGTTTCACACGCCACTCCACCGCTTTGCTCGCATTCTCGGCAAGATCTAATACTACACAATGCAGCAGAGGGTTTTACGCGACCATCGCGCCCGGCCGGGTAAAATCTTCGCTGCGCCGCCGATCTGCTTCTTCGCAAAGCATCCGCCTCCCACCAACACACGGGGCCCTGCCCCATAGGTGCCGGGCCGCCATCCATCCATCGACGGCCGACCGCCGACATCTCGGGCGCGCTAGTGGGGCGCCGAGGTTGTGCGAACTCGATCCGCCGTCAAGGCCAAAGACTCTTCATCAACCTCTCCACTTCGCCAGCAGCTTTCATCGACAATCGCGCATGGCCTCAAGACGAGAGCTGAGGGTCGCAGACTATCTTCGTTTTCCGCCGCCGCCGAGCCGACGGCAGCGGGGAGACGCCGTGGAAGGGTGGACGCCGCAGGGCGCCGCGGTGCACCGATCTGTGGACAGGACGGAGGGCCACGCCGCCTCCATAGACCCACGCCCATCCCAGCGCGCGTACGTAAGATGGTGCCCGCATGCGGGCTAGAACATGCCGGGTTCATGGGTGCCGACCGCTGTCCGAGCACGAGCAAAGCGAAGTGCCGACAAGACCCGCCTCCTATCGCTATTAGGAGTCCGAGCACGCCTCGCTTCGCCGCCGCTTCCCGCCCCCCGCGACCGCAAGCGGTTCTCGAGCGCTACGCAGTACCGAGGACGCGCCATCGAGCTCTAAGTCCGGCGAGGACGGCTCGTGCTTGCCCCGACGAGCGAAGCCCTCGAACGCCTAAGCCCGCAAGAAAGATAACTTTGGTGTTCGCTCCGCAAATGCACTTCCCCGGAGCGCCGCGCCGCCATCGAACGCACCATTGAGCACCGGGTGCGCAGGAAACAAAGAAAAGAAAAGTAAGTCGCCGCGCTTTCGCAGGGCGCTTACCCAAGGTTGTTTTTTCGTTATATCCTCTTGCATTCATCGCTTGTGCCCAAACCCGCGCTCGAGGAGCTCGCTCAGGATAGCCGCACTTTACTTCGCTCAACACACTCAACGAGTAAAAGAGCGAAGCGCGACCAGCCAGACCTCGCTTCGCTCGAGTCCGCTCAGTTAAGCGCCGCGAACTATACACGCAAGGTTGCTTCGGAAGTGACGCCAGCCGGGCTGTGATGTCCCGATCAGAAGCTGCCAAGCGCCGCAAGTTCCCTAAAAGCGAAGGCTAAAGTGCACAAAGGATGCTGGGTAGAGGTGTAACGCCGCAAGCCTTGCCGTGAGATGTCCTTGGTATGAGAGGCTTGGGCAAGAGGAGCCGAGTCGGGGTTTAGTTACGCATTTGTTTTGTTTCCGAGTCCGCCAACAAACACAAGTGTGATGCAGCACCCTTTATCTTGCTTCCGAGCCCGCCAGCAGTTAAGCGTCGAATCGTCCCGACAAGGTGGCTTGCCGAAGCGACGCCACCAGCGGCTGTCCCGCTGCAAGCGTGTTCGCCTGCAAGCTCCCCAAAAGCGAGAGTACAAACATACGGCGATGTAACCCGCATCGTATTGCTTAGCCAAGATTTATATACGATACATGCGCATTGAGCAATCGATATCTACTCAGCTATTTTCATGACTAAAATTGCAGCAACCAGGAGAACCGGAAGGCCACCTAACGACTAAGATCCGCAAGCCCGGTCACGGAGGCTGAAAGTTAAGGCTTTTCTCGTAAGCCAGCCTCACTGGGCTGCGAACGCCAAGATTCGCCTCCGCAAGCTAGAGTTGCTGGGGCTGCTATTTCAGATAAGTTTTTCATCCTCGCCATGCATCCTTTCATGGACCGGAGCTGCGATCGCCTTTGAACAAGCGTGTCTTGTAAAACCCATACGTGGAGGAGCTGAGTCGTGGCCCGCTATGCGGCTTGTTTTGTGTCCGAGTCCGCCCACAAACACAAGTGTGTGTTGCACCCTTATCTCGCCGAGTCCGGCCAGCGAGTTAAGGCCGAATCGCCGGCAAGGTTGCTTGCCGAGCAACACCGCCAGCTGGCTGTCCCAAGACTGGCGCTGCATGTTCGCCCGCAAGCTCCCCAAAGCGAGGGAACATACAAGACACAGTAATTAAGTAGAAGATTCAGTCCGCAAGCTTTCCTTTCTTCTCAAGAAAACATCCAATTTAGTACAAGTCCATGGAGGATGAAAAACATGATAGAGAGGATTACAAGTTCTTAACACAGCTAATGCCCGAGGGCTTACAATTAAAAAGATAAGGTGCCCGTGATCCTCTCCTGCTTTCTCGCTCAGAGTTCGGAGGTAGGTCAGGAGCTCCTGCAAGGCAGGCTTGCTGGAGAGAAGACCCCTGCAAGAAGAGCTTGCCGAAGGGCGACAGAGCGATTAGGAGGGCGGGCGGAGACGCCGCTGGCTCCCAGAGCTGGCGAAGGTGACGGGCATGGGGAACGATGCTCAAGAACCAGCGGTAAGCCCTGCCGCCAAGAGCCACGGCGCCAAAGACCCCAAGAGAACACCCCGGGGCCGCCAGAGCTTATGAGTCGGAGGCGAGGAGGCGAGCTTGAAGACGGGTAGGTGGACGCCAGACCGCGGCTACCCCTGCGCACGAACGCCTTGCCGC
>JAHHZJ010006091.1:0-10945 GCA_021437245.1 Aegilops speltoides | reverse complement strand
ATATGTGCAATTTACTTTCCGCTGCCATACTCTAGAATTGCATGTAGTTGTGTCGACTTGAATGCATGATGCTTGACTTGATCTTCATTGTGAACTTGCTAAAAACTTGTTCAAATCAAAAGGCATAATTTTATCTTGTCGAGTAGTCTAATCACCCCCTCTAGACACTCTTGCCTTCAACGATCCTACAATTGGTATCGAGCCTTGGTCTCCATTGCTTTGGTTTGCACACCATTGGAGGAAGATGGACGGTTCACGCTTGGGAGTGTTAGTCAAAGAGTGCCTATTCTTGATGGAGTGTCCTATAACTCGTGGAGGATTGAAATGCTTGCTATCTTTAAGATGTACAACTTGCTAAATATGTTGAAACCCCATATGTACCACCATTTGACCCCTTGCACCCTACTATGGATGAAGAGCTTGATTTGCTTCGTAACCTTAGAACTGTCAATCTTATCATTAGAGGTTTGCCCGATAACTTGCTTGAGCTTGTCACAAACTTTGAGTGCGCTTATGCTATGTGGAAGTTCTTGGAAGAACTTTATCCGACTACTCTTTGAGAGGTCTTGATGAAATTCTATACAAGACTATTGAATTTGATATGATGCGCCCAATGATCCCAACTTTGATAAATGCTTCTTTGAGCTTCGTGATCTTATGAAAAAGAAGGGTGATCCCGGTTTTATCAATGTTCGAATTAGAAATGCTCTTGTATTGCATTCCGATGATTATTGTCACTCTGACAAAACTAATGCAAGTCATTGTCAAATTGACCTAGGAATTGATGATGAATTGTCTATGGGTCAATATGATGATGAGCATGAGCATGATGACGACATCTCGATTCGACACCGAGCTAGACAAGATCATGAAGAGTCTCAATCTTATGGCAAACTGAGAGACTACATATCCGTGGAAAAGAGTGGATTCTTGATAGTGGATGCACCGATCACATGACCGGAGATGAAGACATGTTTCGAGAGCTTGCAAAGAACGATGGTCCACGTAAGTATGTGACTTTTGGAGACAACTCCAAGGGTAAGGTACTTGGCCTTGGTAAGGTGGCCATATCTCATGATAGCTCCATTAAGAATGTCATGCTTGTTGAATCACTTGGATATAATTTACTTTCCGTGTCTAGATTAGCTGACTTTGGATTCAATGTGCTATTCATCAAGTAGATTGCCAAGTTTTTCATCGTGACAATCATAACATGGTATTTACCAGATTCGTAGAGGTGACCTATATGTCGTTGATTTCACTAAGAAAGCTCAACCTAGAACTTGCTTCATAGCTAAATCGCTAAAGGTTGGTTATGGCATAGAAGGCTTGGACATGTTGGTATGCGAATCTAGATAAGCTAATCAAAGGTGATCACATTCTTGGTGTTAAAGATGTTTTCTTTGATAAAGATAGACTCAGAGTGCATGTCAAGCAGGAAAACAAGTAGGTGGAAGTCATCCTGAAGAACATCATGACCACAAGGAGACCGCTTGAGCTTCTTCATATGGATCTTTCGGTCCCAATGCTTACAAAAGCCTTGGTGGTAACTCCTTTGGTCTAGTTATTGTTGATGATTTTTCCAGATTTACGTGGGTATTTTTCCTTGATGACAAATCGCAGTTGCGAAAATCTTCAAAACCTTTGCTAGAAAGGCCCAAAATCAATTTGAGGTGAAGATCAAGAAAGTTCGAGCGACAATGGAACGGAGTTCAAGAACGCCTATGTGGACTCTTTTTCGATGAGGAAGGGATTCTACATGAGTTCTCGTACATACACACCTCAACAAAATGGAGTTGTTGAGAGGAAGAACCGAACGCCATTGAGATGGCGAGAACGATGCTTGATGAATACAAACAATCAAACACTTCGGGTGAAGCCGCCGAGACAGCTTGTCATGCTATCAACAGCTTTATCTTCACAAGCTCCTCGGCAAGACTTCATACGAGCTCCTTACCGGTAACAAACCCCAAGTGGGATATTTTCGTTTTTGGTTCAAAATGCTATATCCTTGATAAGCATCGTCGGTCTAAATTTGCTCCTAAAACTCATGAAGGCTTTTTTCCTCGTTATGGATCAAACTCACACCTACCGGTTCTACAATAATTTCACCCAAAGGTTGAAGAGACGGTAGATGTGAAGTTTGATGAATCTAATGGCTCGCAAGTAGAGCAAATGCCTATTGATGTAGGAGACAAGGACCCATCGAAGCCATTCAAGATTTATCCATTGGAAAGATTCGTCCCATGGAAGTGAAGGAGAGTACCTCATCTACATATGTGGAGCCCCCACCTCACGGAGAGATGAACCTCAAGGCAACATGGAGGCCTCCACAAGTGGAACTCACCAAGATGAGGAAGCGACAAGAAGATCCACCACAACCTCCTTCTCCACCACCTCAAGACAACACCAACAAGAATGATGAAGAAGAAGATGAGGATGATGAGGAAGCTCAGCCACGATCACGACAAAAGCTATCCCGAGTTCGAGCAAGAGTCAAGAAGGACCATCCCGTGGAACAAATGATGAATGACATCGACTCCGGGAGAATCACTCGCTCTAAAACTCGTTTAGCTAACTTTTGTGAGCACTACTCATTTATTTCCAGTCTTGAACCTATGAAGGTAGAAGAAGCGCTTGAAGACCCGGATTGGGTGAACGCTATGCACGAAGAGCTACACAACTTCGAGAGGAACAACGCTTGACTTTGGTAGAGAAGCCCAATGATGACCAAAACGTCATTGGAACCAAATGGGTGTTTCGAACAAGCAAGATGAAGATGGACAAGTCATCCGCAACAAGGCTCGCCTCAGAGCTCAAGGTTACACACAAGTCAAGGTATGGACTATGGTGAGACCTATGCCCCTGCTAGACTTGAGTCCATTCGCATTCTTCTTGCTTATGCCAACCACCATGACATTACTCTCTATCAAATGGACATTAAAAGTGCTTTCCTAAATGGTGAAATTGAGGAGGAAGTATTTGTGAAACAACCTCCGGATTTGTGAATCCTAAAAACCTAATCATGTTTACAAATTGCACAAAGCTCTTTATGGTCTTAAACAAGCTCCTAGAGCTTGGTACAAATGCTTGACTAGCTTTCTTCTTGAGAAAGGATTTGAGATTGGTAAAATAGACTCAACGCTATTCACAAAAGGGTTGACGGTGAACTATTTGTGTGCCAAATATATGTTGATGATATTATCTTTGGTTCAACTAACCTCATTTTAGTGAGAAGTTTGGAAAGCTTATGTCGGAGAAGTATGAGATGTCCATGATGAGTGAACTCAAGTTCTTCCTTGGGTTGCAAATCAAGCAATCTAAGGAGGGTACTTTTGTCTCACAAACAAAGTACACAAAGGATCTCTTCAAGAAGTTCAACATGCAAGAGAGCAAAGGTATGAAAACCCCCATGCCTACTAGTGGACATAATGACTTGACTAAAGATGGAGAACCTGTTGATCAAAAGGTTTATCGATCCATGATTGGTTCTCTACTATATCTCTGTGCTTCTCGTCCAGACATAATGTTGAGTGTATGCATGTGTGCTCGATATCAAGCAGCCCCTAAAGAATGTCATCTTAAAGCTGTTAAAAGAATTGTGAGATATTTGATACACACACCTTTTGGCATTTGGTATCCTAAGAGGGCCTCTTTCGATCTTGTTGGCTATTCCGACTCGGACTATGCTGGAGACAAGGTTGACAGAAAGTCAACTTCGGGTACATGTCAATTTCTCGGTCGATCCCTTGTATCTTGGTCATCCAAGAAACAAAATTCGGTATCATTATCTATCGCCAAGGTAGTATATTGCTGCTGGTTCGTGTTGTGCTCTTGCTATGGATGACACAAACGCTTAAGGATTATGGGATACATGCAAGACATGTTCCTTTGCTTTGTGACAATGAGAGTGCGATTAAGATTGGACACAATCCCTGCAACACTCTCGCATCAAACACATTGAAGTTCGTCACCATTTTATTCAATATCACATTGCTAAGGGTGACATTGATCTTAAGCATGTTCAGATCGACAAACAGCTTTGTAGATATCTTCACAAAACCACTTGATGAGAAAGTGTTTTGTCGCTAAGGAGTGAGTTGAACATCATTGATGCTTCAAACTTGGAGTGAAAACTCCATTGATGCATGCAAGGCATGAGCCTAATTGACTAATCCTTGATATTTCTCTTATGATGATGATCATATGTCTTGGACACATTTGCCCCTTGTATTGCATCTAACTCCTTGCAGGTACTTGGATGGTCTACATTATACAAGATTACCACACACTCAAATCATGAGTAATCTTGTCATTGACCAAGTATCTAGCTCTTTGGGATGTTGAGTTCAAGGAACAAAATTCCACATATCCTTTTGACATCATATACTTCTAGTACTTCACTCATGTCATCTTGGATATTCTTGAGTATTTCCTTGCTTGCCTAACCCATGTAGGAAGATGAACTATACAATTGGAAATGGTGCTCCAACTTCACATTATATGAGCATCAACATCAAGTTCACCTACATGAGAACAAGCAACAACAAGCCCAAGGTATGTTTTTCACATCTTGAAGGAGCTTTGCTCAAAGACATGAGTACAAGCAGCTTCATAAGATGTGATCACATCAAATGCTTAATCGAAAAATGGCAACCCCATTTTGAGCTTAAACGATGAGTATGACCTATGATCAAATGTTCTCATTTGACTCCTAAGTCAATATACTCAAACATAGGTGACCTAGTCACGACCCTCGCCTAGATGAAGTACATATGTTTTGGAGTTTCTCGCTTTTCTCATTGAGTTTTCTTGCTTATTTTTTTTTAAAAAACTTCATCTAGCAATCTTTTTCACTTCTATTTCTTATGTTCTTGTGTATATCTTTTTGGCTCTGATCAATTCCCTGAAAATCATTTACAAATTCATTGCAAAACTTTTGAATCATTCCTTGCAAAGTGAGCTGAATTATTTCTATATTTCCTTGGAATTAAACTCGGCGTCACTGATTCCATCACTTCGGTCTCGATCGAAAAGGATCTGCCCTAAGTCTCTCGACTTTCGACTCACCGATCCATATCAATTCGTGTCACCGATTTACATTCACCAGGATATCATCTTCTCGCAGCTCAACTAAATGATTTATTCTTAATTTGCTCGGCCAGGATTCTTATGATCCCACTTCTTTCCTTCCATCTTTCCTGTCCTTCCGGTTTCTGTCCTTTTCGCACTTGATGTCAAAGGGGAGAAGATTTAGGGGAGCTTAGGGGAGATTGGAAGATAAAGGAGAAGAAGAACAATCTTACCTTAAGGGGAGAGGATCACATCAAAGCTTTGCTATATTTCACTCGTGATAATACATTTGGCATTATTCTTTTAATTTTGCTTTCTTGCTCTCACAATTGGTATCTTCTCAAAAGCACAATTGGTATCTTATGAGAAGCAAAATCTATCGAGCTCATTGAAAATCTTTTAGTCTTGGGAGACATGTTTGTCTGATTCAAGCTAGTGCTCAACATGAGACACTCTTTATACATGTCATCCCCTGGCTTGGTACTCTTGATGTTCTTGCTGTTGGATGAAGAAATACTCTTGTGTTATCTAACCTTGTTTTCTCAAGCTTATTTCTTCGTGTACAATTCCAAGGAACTTCAAGGTAAGTATATGCATCCTCAGAATGTGCATGATGGTGACTTGCTTGTGAATACTGTTTGCAAGAAATCACCATGCACATATGCATTATCATTCACTTATCCTCATCTGCTCGATGCATATAGCCAAGCTGCATGTAGCACATCTTGCTTTTCTCTCATGTGTGCTTGTGGTAGTCCAAAACCAAAATCTAAAATCTTGCACACTTGTAGGGGAGCCTGTACTACATGTTTTCAAAGCTTTAATGATAATCCTCCCTTCTTTTAGTAAGCTTTGATATCTTATTTTGGTGGCCATCAATTACCAAAAGGGGAGATTGAAAGCACATTTGCCCCGGTGGTTTTGGTAATTAATGACAACATACTTTGTGGTTGGACTAATGCTTTTATCAAGTATGTTTCAGAAAGTCAATCACTTGGCATGGCAAAAGGATAAGAGGTGAACCCTAGGATGCTAAAAAAGATTGGCAAAAGCTCAAGACTCCATTTTGGTTTAGTGATCCAAGATCACATTGAGTCCATAGGAAAGCCAATACTATTAAAAGGGGATGAGGTTATGATGATGATCCGTTGTCAAAGTGCTTAGTGATTTATCTCCAAACTATCGCAATCTTTCATTCCAACATAATATAAGTAATCTGTCCCACCGATTCCATAAACTCACCACACCGAGATGAACCACCTCACCATATAGCCAAACCCTAGTATTTCGGATTTTCCGATTCCAAACTCGGTTACAATTGGTGTTGCAAGCTTGAATTTCAGACTCAAATCGGTGTCCCGAGATGAGAAAGTCGGTCCCACCGAGATTGGCAAACCCTAGACTTTGGAAGAATCGGACTAACCGAGATTGTTTTTGGTCCCTCAAAATCCCAACGCTCAAAGATTTGAACTTTGGTCTCACCGAGTTGTCAACTTGGTCCGACCGAGATTGGTCAAATGTGTAACGGTTGATTTTGTGGAGGCTATAAACCCCTCCACCTCCTCTTCATTCGTGGAGAAGCCATGAAAGAACTACCACCCTACCTTACATTTCGAGAAGAAAACTACTACCCTTGTGTTGAGACGTTGTCCACCCCACCAATGAAACTTGATTTCTAGCCTTCCAAGTTGCTTTCCACTCAATCCCTTCCTCCACCACAGCCAAACGTGAGGAGAGTTGAGTGTTGGGGAGATTTATTTGAAGCACAAGAGCAAGGAGTTCATCATCACCAACACCATCTATTACCTTTTGAGGGTGGTGCCTCCTAGATTTTAGGTGTCGCTGGGAGCCCCCCAAGATGTGGAGTTGAACCAAGAAGTTTGAAGGGCAAGGAGACCTTACTGGAAGATCTACCCGAGTAAGGCTAGTCCTCCGTGGACGAGCCATGATGGCATAGACAAGGTTGCTTCTTCGTGGACCTTCGGGGTGGAGCCTCCGTGGACTCTCGCACTGCTACCTCCGTGGGTTGAAGTTCCATCAACGTGATTGACGATAGCACACCTATCGGAACCCAGAAAATCTTCGGTTCCAAATTGGCTTGCTTTTTCCACCTCTTTACTATATGTGCAATTTATTTTCCGCTCTCATACCTAGAATTGCATGTGTAGTTGTTGTCACTTGAATGCATGATGCTTGTCTTGATCTTCATTGTGAACTTGCTAAAAACTTGTTCAAATCAAAAGGCATAATTTTATCTTGTCGAAGTCTAATCACCCCCTCTAGACACTCTTCCTTCAACGATCCTACAATTGGTATCGGAGCCTTGGTCTCCATTGCTTTGGTTTGCACACCATTGGAGGAAGATGGACGGTTCACGTTGGGGAGTGTTAGTCAAAGAGTGCCTATTCTTGATGGAGTGTCCTAAACCGTGGAGGATTGAAATGTTTTCTTTAAGATGTACAACTTGCAAATATGTTGAAACCCCATATGTACCACCATTTGACCCTTGCACCCTACTATGGATGAAGAGCTTGATTTGCTTCGAACCTTAGAACCGCAATCTTATCATTAGAGGTTTGCCGATAACTTGCTTGAGCTTGTCACAAACTTTGAGGCGCTTATGCTATGTGGAAGTTCTTGGAAGAACTTTATCCGACTACTTTTGAGAGGTCTTGATGAAATTCTATACAAGACTATTGAATTTGATATGATGCCTAATGATCCCAACTTTGATAAATGCTTCTTTGAGCTTCGTGATCTTATGAAAAGAAGGGTGATCCGGTTTTATCAATGTTCAATTAGAAATGCTCTTGTATTGCATTCGATGATTATTGTCACTCGACAAAACTAATGCAAGTCATTGTCAAATTGACCTAGGAATTGATGATGAATTGTCTATGGGTCAATATGATGATGAGCATGAGCAGGATGACGACATTCGATTCAACCGAAGCTAGACAAGAATGAAGAGTCTCAATCTTATGGCAACAGAGACTACATTCCGTGGAAAAAGGGATTCTTGATAGTGGATGCACCATCACATGACCGGAGATGAAGACATGTTTGAGAGCTTGCAAAGAACGATGGTCCACGCAAGTATGGACTTTGAGACAACCCAAGGGTAAGATTTGGCCTTGGTAAGGTATTCTCATGATAGCTCCATTAAGAATGTCATGCTTGTTGAATCACTTGGATATAATTTATTTCCGTGTTAGATTAGTGATTTTGGATTCAATGTGCTATTCACAAGTAGATTGCCAAGTTTTTCATCGTGACAATCATAACATGGTATTTACCGATTCAGAGGTGACCATATGTCGTTGATTTCACTAAGAAAGCCCACCTAGAACTTGCTTCATAGCTAAACTGCTAAAGGTTTTATGGCATAGAAGGCTTGGACATGTTGGTATGCGAATCTAGATAAGCTAATCAAAGGTGATCACATTCTTGGTGTTAAAGATGTTTTCTTTGATAAAGATAGACTCAGAGTGCATGTGCAGGAAAACAAGTAGGTGGAAGTCATCCTGAAGAACATCATGACCACAAGGAGACCGCTTGAGCTTCTTCATATGGATCTCTTCGTCCCAATGCTTACAAAAGCCTTGGTGGTAACCCTTTGGTCTAGTTATTGTTGATGATTTTCCAGATTTACGGGTATTTTTCCTTGATGACAAATCGCAGGGAAAAATCTTCAAAACCTTTGCTAGAAAGGCCCAAAATCAATTCGGGTGAAGATCAAGAAAGTTCGAACAATGGAACGGAGTTCAAGAACGCCATGTGGACTCTTTTCTCGATGAGGAAGGGATTCTACATGAGTTTCGGTTACATACACACCTCAACAAAATGGAGTTTTGAGAGGAAGAACCAACGCCATTGAGATGGCGGAACGATGCTTGATGAATACAAGACACCAAACCTTTGGGGAAGGCCGAGACTTGTCATGCTATCAAAAGGCTTTATCTTCACAAGCTCCTAAGACTTCATACAGCTCCTTACCGAATAAACCCAAGTGGGATATTTTCGTTTTTGGTTCAAAATGCTATATCCTTGATAAGCATCCGGCTAAATTTGCCCTAAAACTCATGAAGGCTTTTTTTTTATGGATCAAACTCACACCTACCGGCCAAAAATTTCACCCAAAGGTTGAAGAGACGGAGATGTGAAGTTTGATGAATCTAATGGCTCGCAAGTAGAGCAAATGCCTATTGATGTAGGAGACAAGGACCCATCAAATTCAAGATTTATCCATTGGAAAGATTCGCCCCATGGAAGTGAAGGAGAGTACTCATCTACATATGTGGAGCCCCCACCCACGGAGAGATGAACCTCAAGGCAACATGGAGGCCTCCACAAGTGGAACTCACCAAGATGAGGAAGCGACAAGAAGATCCACCACAACCTCCTTCTCCACCACCTCAAGACAACACCAACAAGAATGATGAAGAAGAAGATGAGGATGATGAGGAAGCTCAGCCACGATCACGACAAAAGCTATCCCGAGTTCGAGCAAGAGTCAAGAAGGACCATCCTGTGGAACAAATGATGAATGACATCGACCGGAGAATCACTCGCCTAAAACTCGCTTAGCTAACTTTTGTGAGCACTACTCATTTATTTCAGTCTTGAACCTATGAAGGTAGAAGAAGCGCTTGAAGACCCGGATTGGGTGAACGCTATGCACGTAAGAGCTACACAACTTCGAGAGGAACAACGCTTTGACTTTGGTAGAGAAGCCCAATGATGACCAAACGCATTGGAACCAAATGGGTGTTTCGAACAAGCAAGATGAAGATGGACAAGTCATCCGCAACAAGGCTCGCCTCAGAGCTCAAGGTTACACACAAGTCAAAGGTATGGACTATGGTGAGACCTATGCCCCCTGCTAGACTTGAGTCCATTCAGATTCTTCTTGCTTATGCCAACCACCATGACATTACTCTCTATCAAATGGACATTAAAAGTGCTTTCCTAAATGGTGAAATTGAGGAGGAAGTATTTGTGAAACAACCTCCTGGATTTGTGAATCCTAAAAACCTAATCATGTTTACAAATTGCACAAAGCTCTTTATGGTCTTAAACAAGCTCCTAGAGCTTGGTACAAATGTCTTGACTAGCTTTCTTCTTGAGAAAGGATTTGAGATTGGTAAAATAGACTCAACGCTATTCACTTAAAAGGGTTGACGGTGAACTATTTGTGTGCCAAATATATGTTGATGATATTATCTTTGGTTCAACTAACCCTCATTTTAGTGAGAAGTTTGGAAAGCTTATGTCGGAGAAGTATGAGATGTCCATGATGAGTGAACTCAAGTTCTTCCTTGGGTTGCAAATCAACAATCTAAGGAGGGTACTTTTGTCTCACAAACAAAGTACACAAAGGATCTCTTCAAGAAGTTCAACATGCAAGAGAGCAAAGGTATGAAAACCCCATGCCTACTAGTGGACATAATGACTTGACTAAAGATGGAGAACCCTGTTGATCAAAAGGTTTATCGATCCATGATTGGTTCTCTACTATATCTCTGTGGCTTCTCGTCCGCACATAATGTTGAGTGTATGCATGTGTGCTCGATATCAAGCAGCCCCTAAAGAATGTCATCTTAAAGCTGTTAAAAGAATTGTGAGATATTTGATACACACACCTAACTTTGGCATTTGGTATCCTAATAGGGCCTCTTTCGATCTTGTTGGCTATTCCGACTCGGACTATGTTGAGACAAGGTTGAAGAAGTCAACTTCGGTACATGTCAATTTCTCTTGCGATCCCTTGTATCTTGGTCATCCAAGAAACAAAATTGGATCATTATCTATCGCGCAAGAGTATATTGCTGTGGTTCGTTGTGCTCATTGCTATGGATGACACAAACGCTAA
>JAHHZJ010006090.1:0-13627 GCA_021437245.1 Aegilops speltoides | reverse complement strand
AACTATCGCGATTGTGCCCCAGCCGCTGGGCGAGCACCTCAAGAGAGAAAGCCAAAACCGATCACATGATACACGAGAGATCGGTCAACCACTCGATCGACCATCGGAATGTTTAGAATTTCGCTGACGAAGGACCGCTTCCGTCAGCTACATGCGCTTCCGACTTCGAGAAGGAGATGCCACCAGGGCTATATCGTAGCCCCACCCTCGAGCTCCAATCGCTAAGTGAAAGTGATAAAGCATTATAGTCCGGATTGCCTGCTTCGCCACGCTACCACCTCCTTATAACAGACCGAGACGCCGGTTATGTGAAAACGCTATTTTTATAACACCCCGCACCTTTGTGCATGGGGGCTGAAGTCAAGACTGCCATCTTTCAAGTTATACAAAAGTATACGTAAACGGTCAAGACAGAGAAGTTTTACTACTTGGGACGCATAAGTATAAAAAGCGCTTATAACATAATCATCGATTTACAAGCTAATACGCTCATTTGAATGTGATATTTTTCGAAGCATCGCGACTTATTACACGAGCGCCACACATAACTTCCCCGAATAGTGCTCGCGGGAGCCGGCTTTCATCCGAACTCCGGGCGGCAACAGTGGCATCCATCTCCGACAATGCGCTTCACACGGGCAAGAGCCATCCGCGCTTCTTGATGCAGGCCGACCGCTTATCTCTTTATATGCACCGCTCCAAGGAATTGCTGCAGAAGTCAAGTAGCTCGCCGCTTTGCACCTCCTCGCCGCATATGGGCCACAATGTCGGGCCATGGCAAGTCCGGACAATCTATTTAGCTCGCCCATTCGCCAACCGTCACCAACGGAAGTGAGCGATCCGGATCTGGAATTGAGACCAATATAGCTCTTCCGCCTTGTGATCCTTCCGCCCCGAAGTGCTTAACGCATCGGCCGCACTTGTAGCTAAGTCCATATACGGATCCTCCGACTCCACAAATACCAAACCGAGCATATTTCCATCCATAAAGCGGCGACAAGCAGTAAAAGGCTTGCCAGCCACGATATCTCCGCCGCAGCAGTTCCTCCTTCATAGCCCGATTGCAGAGCGGCATCCTTGGCTTCGCGGTGGCCTTCTTTAGGTCTTCCCGCTCCAATAAGCGCCTTTTCAAGAGCCTCATTGCGTTGGCAGATCCTTACTTTCATGGCTAATTCGCCACCTCCGCCTCGCTTAGGGCAAGGCGCAGCCTTTTCGGGTTTCAACCTCGGCCGCCTCGAGGCAGCCACGCCACTCCTTTGGGCTTGCTCTTAGCTAGAGCAAGTTCGCCCAAGGCTCTCCACAAGAGCAGCACCGCTCTGCATAAACAAGATATAATTTATCGCAGGAGGGCTTCAATTCCCTTCATAAAGCAATCATGAGAACTCATTTACCTTTGCGACTCGCTAAGTCGCCGTTGACAAGTGCGATATCCGTGATCTCGCAAGTCAAGTTGCCGATTTAACTCGCAAACCACTAGTCCGCTAGCTCGACTATCCGCCACCTGCATAGGAATGGCGTATTCATTATCGGGCGTATTTGATCCTTGGCACCGTCGCTTTCGACAACCTACCGAGTCCTGTGGGCTACTATCTATACAGGCACATTTTTATGTGCGAAACTCGTTAAAAGACAAAAGGGTGCGCATTCTCGGATACCTCAAATCCCACCAGCAAACCCATGGCGGCATTGCGAATCCGCCTCGGCGGATTTAAATCCTTCCAATCACCATACGCATCAATGCACGGTGATCTTCTCAAACGGACGCCTTCAAGCAGATTCTTCGCCTCCCTGCCGGATACTAGTGGGTGCCGAACTCTCCGCCCTCCGACTCGGGATACCTCCGCGGATTTACACTTGGCTCGCCGCCTCATCCGGGCGGCATCGCAGATAAGGCATATCGCTTTCCATCATCTCCGAAGAAGGTCCTCAAGATGAACTCATTTGAGAAGGTCAGACCAATCTGAATATAAATATTTCTGCTACTCCATGGAAGCACAAATGAAGGTACTTCCTTACTAATTAACTCCTCTTTCATACTCACGACTCACCGAGGGTTGATCCTTTATGATGATTGTGTCCATCTCCGACGCCGACCCCGGTGAAGATCTCTTCCCCACGCTTAGGGCTGGCTCCGGATCTTCGGAGTAGGTCCTTTTTCTCCTCGGAGGGGTTCTTGATTTCTTCGCCGCCTTTGGGCGTAAATGTTGCCTCTATTTTCCCCATCGCCTTCTATGGGCGCCGACCTCCAACATTCTCACCAAGACGGCTCTAGTGCTGTCTCTGGAGGGGGCTTTACACCTTATCACTTTGATCGTACACCCATTCCAGGAGAAGTAACGGGTCGAGACTAACTCTAGAAAGGCATGTAAATAGAATGCCGGCTCGAGCTATTAAGTACCGGGTATCCGGCGATTGGGCTTAGGCTCGCGCTCGAAGCTACTCCCGAGCACGCCACCGGGGTCCTAAGAACAACTTGTACATCTTCACGTGCGCTTTTACTATAAAGTGTTGGAGAATCTGAGGTCCTCCGGGTTGAACTCCCATAGACGGAGAGGACGGCGCTTGCAGGTGAAGATGCCTGATTAGTATAACTCGTGATCACCTTGGTCGCCGATCTCCCTCGCTTGAGGTCTCGAACTGCCTCGCAGTGGAGGGCACGCCTTCAGACGGCCTCAATTGACCCTTTGGTCAATCGCACGACGCTGGCCATGGAGGTCCCGCAAGGAATAAAGCATGCGGCTTTTGCTCGCTGTCTTCGGAGCGGTGATATAGAACCACCTCACATTACGTCCGAAGTTCCTCTTAGAAGGAACCTCGGCCACGGGCATGGGCCTTATTTGCCGCTTGCGTCACAAGACTCCGCTTGACGCCTTCATCATCTTCTACTAACCTTGAAGGTCTCCAGCCATAAAGCCAAAGTGGGGAGTGACGTGAGGAAAGCTTTCCAGATTTATAATGAATGCGAGATGTGGAGGATGGACTCGGTCAAATCGCGAAAATCCAGCCCATAGTAGAACATGAGCTCTCTCAATGGCGGGGTCCGCTTGGAAGCCTAAACTCGATTGCAGAGGTGGGATACGAAGACAACGTAACTTCACTTTCTCGGGTGGTGGGCCTGCCTTAGGCAACCAAAGGAAACCTCGGTGAGCCGTGCACTTGGCTTCACACATTATTATGTCCTCCTTCGTGACGCGAGGAGGGCATCCACCGCCCCCGAGGTCGAGCCGACATGGTTATGGATCCGTTACCAACTCGAGGCTCGGTGTTGGAACCGAGCGAGGGAAGGGACTCGGCGAGATTGAAGAACAACGACGAGCCTTGGTCCCTTTATAAAGAGGAAAAATACTAAGAGCCGCCTCCGCGGACTGCTCGATTCACCTTCGACAGAGGAGGCGCGGCGACGGAACGGCCGGGTTACCCAATGCACGCATTGATGAGAATCCCGGATAAGGGGAACACGATCTCCGCTTCGACAAGACGTGCTAGAAAACCGCCGCTTAAACGTGCGAGGTGGTATAGTAAAAACCATTCTAAACAGTTAAGCAGAATAAATGATGTCATACGCATAATACGTCAACAGCATTGAGCTAGTGCATATTTTATTCTCTACTACGTGGAATGTGGAATTTGGCTTTGCGAGCTCTACACTCAAGGGAGGAACCCGCCTTTGCAATGCCGAACATTATGCTACGCCGGACTTGATCACATCATGGCTGAAGCCTCGTTGTGGCTACCGAGGAGTCCTAGACTAGGGGGTGTCCTGACAGCTGGACTATCATTATCCGGGCCGGACTCCAAGACTAAGAAGATATAAAGATTGAAGACTCCGCCCCTGTCCTGGATGGGACTTTCCTTGTGTGGAAGGCAAGCTTGGCAATACGGATATGTAGATCTCCTACCATTGTAACCGACTGTAGGTATCTCCTAGCCTCTCCTCCTGTCTATATAAACCGGAGGGCTTTAGTCCGTAGGACAACATACATTACAACAATCATACCATAGGCTAGTTTCTAGGTTTAGCCTCCTTGATCTCGTGGTAGATCCAACTTTGTACTACCCATATCATCAATATTAATCACAGGACGAGGGTTTTACCCATCGAGAGGGCCCAAAACCGGGTAAAACATCGTGTCCCTTGTCTCTCGTTACCATCCGCCTAGACGTTATCAGCCCAGACCCCTACCCGAGATCCGCTTGTTTTAAATCGACATCGACATTGTTTTCAAGCCGCAACGGCATTCATTACTCCATACGACCATTCTCGCTTCAACACAATGCCCTTCGACTCAAACGCCAAGCAAATATATCACTAGCATGATTCGTATATGTCCGCTACCCAGATCGTGGCAAAACAAAGGAGGAGATAGACGAGATTTACGCGGGTCGCTAAGACCAAACACGCCGAAACTCTAGTAGACGCACTTGAGGCTCACATTCGACAACCTCCGAGCATATGACATTAAGCTCAACCCGAAAAATGCATTTTTTATGCATTAAACCGAAAGCTCCTAGGCTTCATTGTATCCGTAGAGGAATTGAAGCAAACCTGAGCCAAGATCCGAAGCTCTATCACGAATCTGATATTCCAAAAGACCTCAAACAAATACAAAATTGATCGATGCGGGCGTGCTTTAAGCCGCCTATCTCCTGCTTTGGGGAGAAAAGGCATTGCCCTCTATCGCCTCCCTCAAAGCACCAACACTTTGAATGGACGGATGCTGCCACAAACCGACTCAAGAAATAAAGGCCATATTGGCAACTAATCTGTTCTGGCAACGCCCAATTTGAAGTAACCAATGTTGTTATATATATCACAACACATCAAGTTGTAAGCGCTGTGCTCACTGTCGAACGAGAAATGTATGGGCATAAATTTCTCTTCAAAACCAGGTACTACGATCCAATCGCCTTAACTCCATGCAAGTCCCGCAGACTTGATTATCAAAAGATAGCATACGCTGTGTTCATGGCATCCCTAAGTCGCCACACTACTTTCAAGAGTGTTCGATAACAATGGCTTCAAGTACCCTCAATGACATCATAAACAATCACGACTTAATCGGCAGTGATTGCAAAATGGGCCATCGAAGCTCTTACCATTCGATATAACTTACAAAACCACGGCGAGCTATAAAGTCGCAAGTCTTGGCTGATTTCATCAATGAATGGACCCGTTCAACTCCTTAAAGAGTACGACATGATACTCCAATTGGATCATGCATTTCGACGGTTTCAAAATGTTGGTCGGTTTGGGGCTCAAGGCCGCTTGACGCCCCAACCGAGAGACAAACCAATACGTACTTCAAATAATGTACACGGATCAAATAACGCAGCTTTAATACGAGGCCTTTCTACATGGTCTCCCAGATGGCAATCTCCATGGGCATTCAACGCCGAGGTCCAAGCGGATTCAAACCTCGCAATATCACAAGTAAATGGAGACTTTGATGCCAAAGATCCGAAAATGGCAGCCCACCAGAATACACGCATTCTAAAAATGTCAGCTCTTTGTTCAAGGACTGAATTCCACCATGTAGCCCGGATAATAACCAAGCGGCCGACGAAAGTTAGTATCGCGATCGGGCGCAAACGCCGACGCCGCTCCCTCCAAACATCTTCTCCGAGCGCGCTTTTAAGCCATCCGTAGTATGGGAAGAGGAGTCTCTGAAACAACAATCCGGAACCAACCGCACCGCCCAACACCGTAACATTCTGACACAACCGATGGCTCACCCAATGACATAACACCTTCAGCCCACAAACAATAATGGCAGCTATCCTCGTGGATCGAACCATTCCTAGCCTACTTAATTAGGGCAGGAACTTCCGAAGACCAAAATGAGGCCTCACGTGCATAGTCGGGCGATCTAAAGCCAACAAGGTCCATGAGGGAGAACTTTATAAGAAAAGCACAACCGAGTCCTTCAAAGGTGCATCTCCGAAGAGGAAGGGCGTAAATCTTCCGCTGAAATTACACGGACCAGGCGGACACCACGCTGCAGCCCGGCCCTTGTAGGTAAGGCCTTTCAGACAGGATTTTATTGGCCGACTACCAAGCAGTATGCTCAGACTTAGTCCAACGATGGCCGGTTGTCAGCTCTTTCTAACCAGAGCCACATGCCACCCACCGCCTCAAAACTATACCCATCACCCGGCCGCTTATGTCCGGGGCTTGACATGGTTGACCCCTTAAAGGGGGAACCCACAAGCAAAAAATACTCTATTGGTCATGTAGGACAAATTCACCAAATGGATAGAGGCCTGCCGCTTAAAACGGCTCAATCCGACCTGTGATAGACTTCATATCCGGGTAGTACACCGCTACGGTGTCCCCACAAAGATCATCACCGATAACGGCACTTAACTTCACGGACGATGCAGGTTAAACTCGTGCAAGAATATGGGCATCAAGCTCGACTACGCTTCGTCTATCACCCTCAAACCAACGGTCAAGTTGAACGAGCAAATGGTCTAATCATGAGCGGCATCAAACCCAGATTAGTGTGGTCCCTCACGGAATCTAACACGACCGGGTAGAGGAGCTCGACCAGCACTGGGGCTGCGGACCACGCCAAACCGCATTACCGGATTCACACCATTTTATGGTATACGGCGCAGAGCAAGTTTTGCCCTATGAGTATAATTCATGACTCACCTCGAAAAGCGTATGTAATGGAAGAAAGAGAAGCCGAGTGGATCGGCAGGACAGCTTGGACGCATTGGAGGAGGAGCGCGACGTGGCAAAGGCTCGCTCCAGATCTTCTACGCCAAGCAGGCTCAAGATATCAAAGGTAGAAGTACGGCCTAAAACTTTCAATGTCATGAACTAGTTCTACGCCTCGCTTGACAAGAAAAGGACAAACTCAAGCCCAAATGGGAAGGTCCCTTCATCATCGACCAAGTCCTGACAAGTGGAGCATACCATCTCGCGAAACGATCGGATAAACCGATTTGAGCCGAACCGAACACAAGTCAAATCATTCGAAGATTCTACGCCTAGCGCCGACTCTAGAGTTCGCTCCTTCCTCCGGCCCACATTTTATACTTCAGCCTGCTCTTTTGTTTCTCTTTTCTCCCCACCTTTTCATAAAGCCTTTGAGGGCTGATTCATGCATTGTTGGTGACACACTTGACGCGGCTACCCCGTGACTCATTATACCGGGGCTTTAATGTAAGCTTATTTATAATGGCTTTATGCCCAACACATGCGTCAAACTTCCACATGTACCTTTTATTCACCATTATATGCATCGACATGACTTAAGTTTTGGCCAAGCTGGGTCTGCTTGCCTCGCTTACCCCACGCTCCCGATTGTTCGGCTAGGAGGTAAAGGAGCACCTCCGCATTGTTAGCCACGATGTCACAGGGATGTGTACTCAGACTGGTGAAGCCGAAGCTAGCGTTTTATGGGAATATTCGGTCTGTGACTTGAAAGATGATTTCTTATTTATTCATTTATTCCGCCTCTGATGCTTTTTCTCGCTTTTTCGCAGTCCGACATGCACTTTAGGGTATGCCCTCAGTGAAAGGAACCTTAATCTAACTATTCTCCCCGAAGATGTTTCTTACTAACCATGTAATATAACATAACTAGTTGGGCACTTGTCCTGACAAAGCACTAACGACCCTACGCCTGGTCTCCATGCATGCCCGGTTTTTTCATAACCGTGAGGGTATTCGTGACACTCCTACTCTAGGGTCCCGAGGTTGAAGCTAAAAGGTCCGCAAAGACAAACGACATCTACAATCCAGCAGAAGGCATTATACATGTCATTTTAAAAATAAATACATCATTACATTGACTCGATTGTACTCCTCTTCAATCCCATCTAACAGGCTGTCTAATTTATATTCCGCTGGGAATACTTTAGCGCCAATTTACTTGGCCGCACACTCAGCTTTCACAGGATCTCCTTCCCATCGGGCCCCACAGTCCCACTCGGCCATGTGGTTCGGATCCGCTTGTACCAAGGCCTTCACCATGGCCCAGGCCTCCTCGGGCGCCTTGACGAGTGCCGATATCTTCCATAGATGAAAGCGCTGGGCTTGCGTCCCTCAAGCCCCCAAGCAAGCCTCCAAGACCCTAGCAGAGAGACTGGACGGCCATAAGGCCCGGGCGACGCCACTCATCGCCTCGCCGAACACGATCGTGGCAAAAGAGCTGGGAGTTGGTCACCCGCTGAACTGTGCATTTCCTCTCCGCAGGCTTACCTGTGAGCACACCCCATGTATATATTGCTCACAATCGATTTCCTGCCAACTCTTCTTTTTCAAAAGAGTTTGCTCAAGCACTCCCATCAGAGATGCTGCGACGGTTGCCGATTCTTCACTTGAGCAGATACCGGGCCCAACACCTTTAGCTCTTCTCCAAGCCGGTGTGGGCATCTTGGAGTTTGTTCTCTCTTGTCAGCACCTTCATAAGCACCTCTCGCCGCCTTCTTCTAGCGCGCGAGTAGTCGTTGTTGTCCGGATCCAGTCCGCAACATCGCAATACTATTGTCGACTTATACGACGCTCGCACACCGCCATCTTTTTTGAAATATATGCACGAGGGGGTCTCGTTCCTCCTCATATAGTGCGCCTCGTTGGGCCTTGCACTCTGTAGCCCCGGACAATTGGGTATTCTTCTCCAGAAGATCCTCGATATCAATGATCCTTAAATCAGTTATTTTAACCGCTTAGGTCTCGGCCACTGCATATACAACTATTAAAATCCTCTTACCCAGATGTCTTCCACATACCGCCCGTGGCTCGTTAAACCATCTTGAGCGGCATGAAGGTGCTGCCTCCTGCTAAAGGCATTCAACGCCTCCGGGAGAAACACGCACACAAAGAACCTGTCCGCGGCGCCAGGATTCATGGCGCTCCACCTCGTAGCTGGTGGTGGACAGCCTGCGGCATCCTCCGCTGAGGAGCATCCGCTCGCGCTTTGCGCCACCTCCTCCCCGACCAGGTGTTGGGGCCTGGCTGGTGGAGGCTTGTTGGCAACCTCCCAGCACACTGCGACAGCTTTCTCCTAGAAGAGTCGAGCATTAACATACTTCATAGGGTCTTTTCCTTAAAAACGGTAGCGGATATACCTTTTGATGGAGCATCCTTCCATCATCTCCATGGACTCTACATCAACATATCCAACCCCACAAGGACCTATGACTCGAAAGCACGCAAGAGCTCCTCAAACCGAGGTGACATCACTCCTCTCACAATTTTTTCGATTCGACATGGTTACTACCTCAAATGGAAACGCTTATGCATACTCAGTACCAAGGAGTCAACCATGAAGAAGCTAGGAGGCAAGGAGAACCGAAGCGGAAGGCATGCATGAAGACGGAGGGGAAAATCACCATGGACCGGGATGGCCGGACGATCCGGACAGCCGTCTGGATGATCCGGACAGAGTCTTGACGATTCGACTCGCCCGGACGATCCGCTAATCATCCGAGGACTCCGGTCAGCTCGGCCGGATCATCCGACCAGTACCCGGATCATCCGACCTCGCCTCGACATCCGACCACCACCGACATCCGCCCTTCGCCACCACTCAGCCGACCTTTCCAGCTCATCCGGCTTCCACCCGATCATCCGGACTCAGACTCGGATCATCTCGACCTCGTCCGAATCATCTCGCTAGCGCCTCAGGCGCGTGTTGGCTGAGCCCTATGTACCCTTCGCCCCAAGTCTATAAATAGGACCCCTCTCCTCACTTTGAGACTTAGCATTGATTAGCTCATATTTGTGTGAGAGCCTTTGCTCATCCACTTGATACTTCTCCTCGAGATCACGACTCTTCGGAGAAGATCCCTAAGCGGATTCAAGACCCTTCTAGGAAGAACATCAAGGCCTCCTCTCGGAGAAGAACGGTTCCTTTGTATCCTTACCTTTGTTGACTTTGGATCTTGTGGATCTCTTATGTGTGTGGTGATCTAGCACTTGTGTGATCGATTCCTTGTTGGTTGAGTGATTCTCTCGCTTTCCCCCATGTTTCCTTTGTAAGCTTCCGCTGTTCTTCGTGGATTCCATGTAGGATCCACTCCAAACGTGAAAGATCGACGCTATAGGGTTCTGCTGGGGAACGAGTAATTTCAAAAAATTTCCACGCACACGCAAGATCATGGTGATGATATAGCAACGAGGGGAGAGTATTGTCTACGCATCTGAGACCGAAGCGAAGCGCTGACGCAACGTAGAGGAAATAGTCGATGTCCTCCCGTCCAACCGATCCAAGCATCAGCATTCGACACCTCCAAGTTCTTGACACACGAGCAGCTGATGACGCACCTCGATCTCCGATCTAGCAGAGGTGCGGGAGGAGTTCCACAAGACGACGGCGGCAGGACGATCTTGATGTTGTCCTCGTCAGCAGGCTTCGCCTAAGCACCGCCACAATATGACCGAGGTGAATATCGTGGAGGGGGCACCACACGGCTAAGGAACGATCTCAATGATCAACTTGTGTGTCTAGTGTGCCCCCTACCCCGTAGATATAAAGGAGGGAGGGAGGAGGTGGCCGCCCAAGGGGGCGCATAGGAGGAGGAAACCTACTCCAAGTAGGTTTCCTCTTTTCCTAATCCAAGTTGGAGCGGAAGGAAGGAGTAGTAGTAGTAGGAAGGAGGAGGGGAAGGAGAGGAGGGGCCGCCCCACCCAATTCGGATTAGGCTTGGGGCGCGCCTCTCTTGCTCCTTCTCCTCCTTCCACTAGGGCCCAATAAGGCCCATATACTTACCGGGGTTCCGTAACCTCCCTGAGTCTCCAGATATTCCAAACTCTCCTTAACCTTTCCGTGTCCAAATATATCCGTCCAATATATCAATCTTTATGTCTCGACCATTTCGAGACTCCTCGTCATGTCCGTGATCACATCCGGACTCAACAACCTTCGTACATCAAAATACATAAACTCACTAATATAACTCGCATCGAAACCTTACATGCGGATCTCTACGGTTCGAGAACAATGTAGACATGACCGAGACATGTTTCCGTCAATAACCAATAGCGGACCTCGATGCCCATATTGGTTCCTACATATTCTACGAAGATCTTTATCGGTCAAACCGCATAACAACATGCTTTGTTCCCTTTGTCATCGGTATGTTACTTGCCCGAGATTTGATTGTCGTATCCAATACCTAGTTCAATCTCGCATCGCAAGTCTTTTACTCGCTCAGAATACGCCATCTCATAACTAACTCATTAGTTACATGCTTGCAAGGCTTAGGTGATGAGTATTACCGAGAGGGCCTCAGAGATACCTCTCCGACAATCGGAGTGACAAATCCTAATCTCAATTATGCCAACTCAACATGTACCTTCGAAACATCCGAGAGCACCTTTATAATCACCCAGCATGCCAGACGCTTGGTAGCACACAAAGTGTTCTTCCGTAAACGGAGTTGCACAATCTCATAGTTGCTGAGCTTTGTATAAGTCATGAAGAAAGCAATAGCAAGATACTAAACGATCAAGTGCTAGGCTAATGAATGGTCATGTCAATCACATCATTCTTCTAATGATGTGATCCCACTAATCAAATGACAACACATGTCAATGGTCGAAACATAACCATCTTTGATTAATGAGCTAGTCAAGTAGAGGCATACTAGTGACTATAGTTTTGTCTATGTATTCACACATGTATTATGTTTCCGTTAATACAATTCTAGCAAGAATAATAAACATTTATCATGATATGAGGAAATAAATAATAACTTTATTATTGCCTCTAGGCATATTTCCTTCAGCCTCCCACTTGCACTAGAGTCAATAATCTAGATTACATAGTAATGATTCTAACACCCATGGAGTCTTGGTGCTGATCATGTTTTTCTCGTGAGAGAGGCTTAGTCAACGGTCTCGCAACATTCAGATCCGTATGTATCTTGCAAATCTCTATGTCTCCCACTTGGACTTGGTCCCTAATGGAATTGAAGCTGCCTCTTGATGTGCTTGGTCCTCTTGTGAAATTTGGATTCCTTTGCCAAGGCAATTGCACCAAGATTGTCACAAAAGATCTTCATTGGTCCCGATGCACTAGGTATAACACCTAGATCGAAATGAACCCTTCATCCGACTCTTCATTCCGCTTCGTACAGCTATGTACTCGCTTCACATGTAGATCCCGCCGACGCTTTGTTTAGAACTGCACCAACTTACAGCTCCACCGCTTAATTAAAACACGATCCGGCTTATGCATTTAGAATCGTCCGGATCAGGTCAAAGCTTGCATCGACGTAACCATTTACGACTAGCTCTTTGTCACCATATACAAGAAACATATCCTTAGTCCTTTTCGTATTTCAGATGTTCTTGACGCTGTCCAAGGATCCACCCGATTACTTTGGTACCTTCCTCGCTAAGCTTATTGCTAGCACACATCAGGTCTCGTACACAAGATTGCATACATGATAGAGCCTATGGTAAGCATAGGAACATTTTTCATTTTCTCTATCTTCTCGCTGTGGTCGGGCATTGAGTTCGACTCAACTTCACACCTTGTAGCATCGTGCAAGAAACCTTTCTGCTCGATCCATATTGAACTTTTTCAATATTTTGTCAAGGTATGTGCTTTGTGAAAGTCCTATTAAGCCGCCTTGATCTATCTCTATAGATCTTGATGCCTAATATGTAAGCAGCTTCACCGAGGTCTTTCATCGAAAAACTTTTATTCAAGTGTCCCTTTATGCTATCCATAAATTCTACATCATTTCCAATTAATAATATGTCATCAACATATAAAACTAGAAATGCTACAGAGCTCCCACTCACTTTCTTGTAAATACAGGCTTCTCCAAAAGTCTCAGATAAAACCATATGCCTTGATCACACTATCAAAGCGCTTATTCCAACTCCGAGATGCTTGCACCAGTCCATAAATGGAACGCTAGAGCTTGCACACTTTGTCAAGACCTTTTGGATCAACAAAACCTTCGCTGCATCATATACAACTCTTCTTCTAGAAATCCATTCAAGAATGCAGTCTTGACATCCATTTGCCAAATTTCATAATCATGAAATGCAGCAATGGCCAACATAATTCGGACAGACTTAAGCATCGCTACGGGTGAGAAAGTCTCATCGAGTCAACCCCTTGAACTTGTCGAAAACCTTTCGCAACAAGTCGAGCTTTATAGACAGAATATTACCATCAGCACGATCTTCTTCTTAAAGATCCATTTATTCTCAATGGCTTGCCGATCATCGGCAAGTCAACCAAAGTCCATACTTTGTTTTCATACATGATCCTATCTCGATTTCATGGCCTCCAGCCATTTTGCGGAATCTGGCTCATCATCGCCCTCATAGTTTGTAGGTTCATCATGGTCAAGTAACATGACTTCCGTAATAGGATTACCGCATCACTGTGCGGATCTTACTCGTAGACCCACGAGGTTCAAGAGATACTTGATCTCAAGTTTCATGATCAATATCATTTAGCTTCCTCACTAATTGGTGTAGTTGTCACGGAACCGGTTCTCGTGATGAACTACCTTCCAATAATGGAGTAGATACAGCTATCTCATCAAGTTCTACTTTCCTCCCACTCACTTCTTTCGAGAGAAACTCCTTCTAGAAAGGATCCATTCTTAGCAACAATGTCTTGCCTTCGATCGGATAGAAGGTGTACCC
>JAHHZJ010006087.1:0-14181 GCA_021437245.1 Aegilops speltoides | reverse complement strand
AGTCTTGGTGTTGATCATGTTTTGCTCGTGGAAGAGGCTTAGTCAACGGGTTCGCAACATTCAGATCCGTATGTATCTTGCAAATCTTATGTCTCCCACCGACTAAGTCCCGATGGAATTGAAGCGCCTCTTGATGTGCTTGGTCCTTTGTGAAATCTGGATTCCTTCGCTAAGGCAATTGCTCCAGATTGTCACAGATTTTCATTGACCCGATGCACTAGGTATGACACCTAGATCGGATATGAACTCCTTCATCCGCATCTTCATTAGCTGCTTCCGGCTGCTATGTACTCCGCTCACATGTAGATCCCGCCACGACGCTTTGTTTAGAACTGCACCAACCGACAGCCCTCCGTTAGTGTAAATACGATCCGGTCGCGAAGAATCGTCGATCGCTGTCAAAGCTTGCATCAACGTAACTCAAATGAGCTCTTTGTCACCTCCATATCGAAAACATATCCTTAGTCCTTTTCGTGTATTTCAGATGTTCTTGACCGCTGTCCAAAGGATCCACTCGATTACTTTGGTACCTCCGCTAGGCTTATAGCAAGGCACAATCGGTCTGGTACACAACATTGCATACATGATAGAGCCTATGGCTGAAGCATAGGAACATCTTTCATTTTCTCTATCTTCTGCAAGGGTGGGCATTGAGTCTTACTCAACTTCACACCTTGTAACACAGCAAGAACCCTTTCTTTGCTTGATCCATTTTGAACTTCTTCAAAATTTTGTCAAGGTATGTGCTTTGTGAAAGTCCAATTAAGCCGCCTTGATCTATCTCTATAGATCTTAATGCCCAATATGTAAGCAGCTTCACCGAGGTCTTTCATTGAAAAACTCTTATTCAAGTATCCCTTTATGCTATCCAGAATTTATATCATTTCCGATTAGCAATATGTCATCTACATATAATATCGTAAATGCTACGAGCTCCCACTCACTTTCTTGTAAATACAAGCTTCTCCAAAAGTCTAGAAACCCAAATGCTTTGATCACACTATCAAAGCGCTTATTCCAACTCCGAGATGCTTGCACCAGTCCATAGATGGATCGCTGGAGCTTGCATACTTTGTTAGCTCCTTTGGATCGATAAAACCTTCCGTTGCATCATATACAACTCTTCTTCCGAAATCCATTCAGAATGCAGTCTTTACATCCATTTGCCAAATTTCATAATCATAAAATGGCAATTGCTAACATGATTCGGACAGATTTAAGCATCGCTACGGGTGAGAAGGTCTCATCGAGTCAATCCCTTGAACTTGTCGAAACCCTTGCAAAGTCGAGCTTTGTAGATGAATATTACGCTGCCTTCTTCTTGAAGATCCACTTGTTTTCTATTGCTTGCCTACCCGGCAAGTCAACCAAAGTCCATACTTTGTTTTCATACATGGATCCCATCTCGATTTCATGGCCTCAAGCCATTTTTGGGAATCTGGGCTCACCATCGCTTCTTCATAGTTCGAGGTTCATCATGATCTAGTAGCATGATTTTAACAGGATTACCCATCACTTGCGGATTTACTCTGTCTTACGAGGTTCTCAGGAACTTGATCCAAGTTTCATGATCAACATCATCAACTTCCTCACTACTTGGTGGATGTCTCGTAAACCAGTTTCATGAAAACTACTTTCAAGTAAGGGAGAAGTTACCATTACCTCATCAAGTTCTACTTTTCCTCCCACTCACTTTTTCGAGAGAAACTCCTTTCTAGAAAGGATCCATTCTTAGCAACAATGTCTTGCCTTCGGATCTGTGATAGAAGGTGTACCCAACTGCTCCTTTGGGTATCCTATTAAGACACATTCTGATTTGGGTTCGAGCTTATCAAAGGTTGAAGTTTTTCACATAAGCATCGATCCCCAAACTTTAAGAAACGAAACTTTGGTTTCTTGCCAAACCATAGTTCATAAGGGGTCGCCTCAACGGATTTCGACGGTGTTCTATTCAGTGGAATGGCCGCCCTAGAGCATAACCCCAAAACGAAGGTAAATCAGAAGAGAATCATAGATCGCCCATTCTAAAAGTGCGACAGACGCTCGAACACCATTACCCGTGGTGTTCCGGTATGGAGTTGGTAAACTATTCCGCATTGTTTCAAATGTAGACCAAACTCAGAATCAAATATTCACCTACCATCGATCGAGAAATTTAATTTTCTTGTTACGATGATTTTCAACTTCACCTCAAATTCTTTGAACTTTTCAAATGTTTCAGACTTATGTTTCATTAAGTAGATATACCCATATCTGCTTAAGTCATCTGTGAAGGTGAGAAAATAACGATATCCGCCATTTAGCCTCAACATTCATCGGACCACATCTCAGATGTATGATTTCCAATAAATCTGTTGTTTCTCCATAGTACCGAGAACGGGTTCTAGTCATCTTGCCCATGAGGCACGGTTCGCAAGTGCCAAGTGATTCATAATCAAGTGACTCCAAAAGTCCATCAAGATGGAGTTTCTTCATGCGCTTTAATCGATATGACCTAAACGGCAAGTACACAAATAAGTTGCACTTTCATTATCAACTCTGCATCTTTTGGCTTCAACATTATGAATATGTGTATCACTACTATCGAGATTCATCAAAATAGACCACTCAAGGGTGCATGACCATAAAAGATATTACTCATATAAATAGAACAACCATTATTCTCTCGATTTAATGAATAACCGCTCGCATCAAACAAGATCCAGATATAATGTTCATGCTCAACGCAGCACCAAATAACAATTATTTAGGTCTAAAACTAATCCCGAAGGTAGATGTAGAGGTAGCGTTAATCATGATCACATCGATTTTGGAACCATTTCCCACGCCGCATCGCCACCTCGCCCTTTGCCGTGTTCGCTAATCCGTAGTCCCTATTTCGAGTTGCAAATATTAGCAACAGATCCAAGATCAAATACCTGTGTGCTACGCAGCTCTAGTAAGGTACACATCAATAACATGTATATCACATATACCTTTGTTCACCTTGCCATCCTTCTTATCCGCCAAATACTTGGGGCAGTTCCGCCCAAAGGACTCCATGCTGCAGAGAAGACCTCGTTTCAGGTTTAGGTCCGATTTTGGTTTTTCTCCCGAGCAGAACTTGCTTGCTGTTCTTCTTGAAGTTCCCTTCTTCTTCCCTTTGCTTCTTTCTCTTGAAACTAGTGGTCTTATTGACCATCAACACTTGATGCTCCTTCTGATTTCTACCTCGCAGCCTTTAGCATTAAGAGCCTGTGCATAGTCTTTACTAACCCTTGCATATTATAGTTCATCACGGCCTTTGTAGCTGGTGGCAGTGATTGAAGAATTCTGTCAATGACACAATCATCCGAAGATTAACTCCCAATTGTGTCAAGTGATTGTAATACCCGACATTTTGAGTATGTGCTCACCGACGTAACTATTCTCCTCCATCTTGCAGCTATAGAACTTATTGGAGACTTCATATCTCTCAATCCGGCATTCTATTGAATATTAACTTCAACTCCCGAACATCTCATATGCTCCATGACGCTCAAAACGCCGCTGAAGTCCTCGGTTCTAAGCCGTAGCATGGCACACTGAACTATAGAGTAGTCATCAGCTTTGCTCGCCAGACGCTCTAACGCCGCCTGCCAGATCAAGAGGCCTCGCACCCAGCGTGCATCCAGACGAACTCTTCTCAGGCAGCAATGAGGATAATCTCAAGTTACGGACACAGTCCGTAATTGCTACCATCATCTTTCAACTTTGCTTTCAAAGAACGATTAAAATTCAACGAACAACAAAGACGAGCCATCTATCTACAATCAAACATAAACAAGCAAGATACTATCAGTACTAAGTCCATGATAAATTTAAGTTCAATTAATCATATTACTTAAGAACTCCCACTTAGAAAGACATCTCTAGTCATCTAAGTGATCACGTGATCCAAATCAACTAAACCATAACCGATCATCACGTGAAATGGAGTAGTTTTCAATGGTGAACATCTTATGTTGATCATATCTACTATATGATTCACGCCGACCTTCTCTCCGTGTTCTCGAGGCCATATCTGCATATGCTAGGCTCACAAGTATAACCCGAGTATTCTGCGGTGCAAACTGGCTTGCACCTGCTAGATGGACGAGAGCTTATCACACCCGATCATCACGCGGGTGTCCGGGCACGCATTTAACTTTGGCAACGGTGCATACTGGGAGAACACTTGATAATTTAGTGAGAGATCATCTTATAATGCTACCAATCAAAGCAAGATAAGATGCATAAAGGATAAACATCACATGCAAATCAATATAAGTGATATGATATGGTCATCATCATCTTGTGTTTCGTGATCTTCATCTTAGATTCATGATCATCTTGTCGCCAATAAATTGTCGCTCGCCAATTATGATAAAACGCTGAAAGTATAAAGTACATTGCATTGCATACAATAAAGCTTAACAACCATATGGCTCCAGCCAGCGTCGATAACTTTGGTTACAAAACATGATCATCTCATACAATAAAATATAGCATCACGCCTTGACCATATCACATCACAACCTGCAAAAACAAGTTAGACGCCCTCTACTTTTGTTGCAAATTTACGTGGCTGCTACGGCTTAAGCAAGAACTAGTCTCACCCACGATCAAAACCACAACGATATTCGCCAAATAGACTCCGTTTAACCTTCTCAAGGACCGGCGAGCCACACTCGGTTCAACTAAAGTGAGAGAGACAGACACCCACCATCACCTTTAAGCAACGAAAGTGCTCGCGTGAGGTGAAACCAGTCTCGCAGAAGCGTGACGCAGAATGTCGGTCTGGGCCGCTCATCTCACAATACCGCTGAACCAAAGTATGACATGCTGGTAGGTAGTATGACTTGTATCGCCCACAACTCACTTAGGTTCTACTCTGCATAACATCAAACCATAAAAAACAGGCTCGATGCCACTGTTGGGGAACGAGTAATTTCAAAAATTTCCTACGCACACGCAAGATCATGGTGATGTATAGCAACGAGAGGGAGAGTGTTGTCTACGCATCAGAGACCTGGAAGGAAGCGATCACAACGAGGAGGAAGTCAGACGCTCTCCTCGCGATCCGACCGATCCCGCCAGCATCTGACGCCTGAAGTTCTTGACACACGATGAGCTCGATGACCCCTCGACCCGATCCAGCCGAGTGTCGAGGGAGAGTTCTGTCAGACGACGGTGTGGTGACGATCTTGATGTTCTATCACGCAGAAGCCGCTTAAGCCATGACGATACATGACCGAGGTGGAATATGGTGAGGGGGGCACCAGCACGCTGGGAACGATCCGTAGATCAAACTTGTGTGTCCTAGGGTGCCCCCTGCCCCAGATATAAAGGAGGAGGGGGAGGGCGCCGCCCAAGGAGGCGCTGGCAGAGAGTCCTACTCACCGAGTAGGACTCCCCTTCCTAGTTGGAGAGGATTGGGAGGAAGAGGAAGGGGGCGCCGCCTCCTTTGTCCTATTCGACTAGGGGAGCACGGCCTGCCCTGGCCGCCCTCCTCTTCTCCTCGAGGCCCACTAAGGCCCATTTAGTTCCCGGGGTTCCGTAACCTCCCATCCTCTGAATTCCCGATTTCACCCGAACCATTCCAACTCCAAATATAGGCTTCCAATATATCAATCTTTATGTCTCGACCATTTCGAGACTCTCATGTCCGTGATCACATCCGGACTCAACTTCTTCGACATCAAAATACATAAACTCATAATAACCCCATCAAACCTTAAGCGTAGGACCCTACGGTTCGAGAACAATGTAGACATGACCGAGACACGCTCTCGTCAATAACCAACAGCGACTGGATGCCCATATTGGTTCCACATATTCTACGAAGATCTTTATCGGTCGACCGATAACAACATACGCTGTTCCTTTGTCATCGGTATGTTACTTGCCCGAGATTCGATCGCCGGTATCCAATACCTAGTTCAATCTGCACGCAAGTCTCTTTACTCGCCCGTAATACATCATCTCACAGCTAACTCATTAGTTGTAATGCTTTGCAAGGCTTCAGATGTGTGTATTACCGAGGGCTCAGAGATACCTCTCCGACAATCGGAGTGACAAAACCTAATCTCAAATACGCCAACCCAACATCTGCCTTTTGAGACACCTGTAGTACTCCTTTATAATCACCCACATTACGCCAGACGCTTGGTAGCACCCAAAGTGTTCCTCCGTAAACGGAGTTGATAACTCATAGTTACGTGAACATGTATAAGTCATGGATAAAAGCAGAGCAACATACTAAACGGTCGTGTGCTAAGCTAATGGATCATGTCAATCAGATCATTCTACTAATGATGTGACCTTGTTGATCAAATAACAACTCTTGTTCATGATTAGGAAACATAATCATCTTTGATTAACAAGCTAGTCTAGTAGAGGCATACTAGTGACATGTTGTTTGTTTATGCATTCACACATGTATCATGTTTCCGTTAATACAATTCTAGCATGAATGATAAACATTTATCATGAAATAAGGAAATAAATAATAACTTTATTATTGCCTCTAGGGCATATTTCCTTCAGCTGCGTGCTCACCAGCCCGCTTGGCGAGCTAACCTTCTCAATCACCGTGACTCATGATAGTGGTGTTCTTCCTCGATGGAAGCATCGCTGAGCGCCCAACAAGTTATCCGGGCGCCCGGTTGACGGCGGCCGGCTGTCACAGCCTTGCCTCTACAAAGGGGTCAGCCGACTCGGGTCCATCGCAGGTTCCGACGGAGTCCTGCACGGTCCGGGAGGTTGCCCCTATGGCACCTCCGAGCCTCCTCCTAGTGGGTCCCTCCTCCGATCCCACCAAGGCCATCAGCGGCCATTTAGGTGGAGGCGGTCGAAGGGAATCCATATCCGACGAGCTAAGGCCGCCGACGAAGGGAAGATCGCCCTGGCCGACTACAGGTTGGCGCGGCATTAGAAGGACAATGTGGCAAAAAGAGAAATTATGAATCATCCAGAATTCGACACTTACGATCTTGCCAGGGCTTGGCCCTTGAGGGCTCACTGCCGCCATCGCCGCTACATGAGCAGTCCGAGGAAGGGTCCTGACCTTTCGCCGCTTCGCTAGAGGCTTCTTCTCCCTGCTGGGGAGAGGCTTTTTCTCCTCCTCGAGGAGTCCGCTGAGTAATCGGACGATGAGTCCGATATCATCGGGCGCCGAACTCTTCGTTCCCATGGCCTTTTTGGTTTCTTCTCCGCACCACGTAGTGCCGACCAAGAGCCTGGCTCAAACGGGTGTCCGCTGGGTTCAGAGGGAGCCGGACAGCCGACCTGTCCGGATGTCTGCCGCCTTGTTAAAGGCATTGGGAGTTTTAGATCCCGCATAGAGTCAAACCGTGAAAGAAATGAGTGTCCCATAAAGGATAATATAGCTACTCGCCGTCAAGCCGCGGCTGAATCCGATCATTGCGGATGCGGGGCTTTTCGCTTGAACAGCACCCTCCAGACAGCTTCATACGCTGCGTCAAGAGGCCGCCAGGTCCGTGTCAGGCCGATCACACTCCACATATTGAAGGCCCGTTGGCGGTGAGAATCCGGGCGACGAGCATGACTCGATCACATGGACAAGCTTTTCTGTTCACAGGTCTCGGAGATGTGGACTCGAGTCCGGCCCTCAAACTAACCCATAGCAAGCCCTTTCATTCCAGGAGGTGAGCTGCATGGGGTACCAGATCTGGAACTGGCTCATTTAGGTCACGCTCGGTGATGTAGAACCACCCCGATTGCACATCCTTGATGGACTCCACAAAGCGCCTCAGTTGTGTGACGCGCATTTTGCTCACCATGGCGCCTCCGACCCGCTTGACGCTTCTTCACCACCTTCAGCTTGACATTGGGTCTTTAGCCGTCAAGTGAGGCTAGATGCAGGAGGCGCATTACCCACGACATAAACGCCGAGATGTTGAGGATGAAGTTTGCCAGATCGTGGAAGTCTAGGACGAGTAGTACATGAGCCCCTGGATGAAGGGATGAAGTGGGAAGCCCAGTCCGCGGAGGAAGTGGGAAATACACCTCTATGGGGCCTGGTGGATGAGCTGCTCGCCGGGCAGCCGGTGCGCGATGTCGCTGGACAGGTATCTCAAGGCCACAAGAAGCTTCTTTGATGCCCTCCAGAACGGAGGAGGTTATCCATTTGCCTCCCGCCTCCGGACATGGCTGGAGAAGGTTGAGGCAAGATGTGCGGACTTGGGCGCGGAGCTCGATTAAGCGGAGATGGATAGGCAAAGGAGGAAGAAGGCGATGTAAAAAGGCGGATCCTTATCCCTTATATATGGGCGGACGAAGACTATGCATCCCCACCGCCTGGTAAAACTCGCTTATCTCCCATGCCGCAATCAATGGCGCGGCTGGGTTACCCACGCCCCATTGATGGGAATCTCGAATAAGGGAACACGGTCTCGCTTCGACAAGACGTGTTAAGGAAACCGCCGCTTAAACGCTACCGAGGTGGTATAATAAAACGATTCAAGAAGGCTTGGTGGTGTGATGTCACGCCACAAAATACGCCAGCAGATTGAACTTGTGTACATGTTATTCTTCTAGGGTGTGTGGAATTTATTTTACAGAGCCGACACTATCTGTTCACAATCTTCTATGAATTATTCGAGGAGTAACCCGCTTGCAATGTCGAAGACAATATGCGCACGGACTGCTGCCACAAGCCCTCGTTCACGGGCTACCGAGGGAGTCCGACTAGGGGTGTCCGAATAGCCGACTATCATCATCGGCCGACTCCAAGACTATGAAGATACAAGATTGAAGACTTCGCCCCGCTGTCCGATGGGACTTTCTTGGCGGGAAGGCAAGGTTGGCACGGATATGTAGATCTCTACCATTTTAACCGACTGGTAACCCTAGCCCTCCGATGTCTATATAAACTGGAGGGTTTTATCCGTGAGGACTAACAACCATTACAACAATCATACCATAGGCTAGCTTCTAGGTTTAGCCTCCTTGATCTCGTGGTAGATCCTCTTGTACTACCCATATCATCTATTAATCAAGCAGGAGTAGGTTTTACCTCCATCGAGAGGGCCCCAACCCGGTAAAAACATAGTGTCCCTTGTCTCCTCGTTACCATCCGCTTAGACGATAGTTCGGGACCCCTACCCGAGATCCGCGGTTTTGACAATCACACCCATCCGATATTTTCTATCTTGAGAGAAGTCTCTAGTGAAACCTAAGGCCCCGGTCTATTTTCCATCACATAAGTTTCCGATATATCATATTAGTTTTTGATCTACTATTTTGCAATCTTTTATTTTACGATCTATAAACCAAAAATACCAAAAATATTTACTTTATCATTATCTATCTTTATCTCAGTTTTGCATTAACCATGAAGGGATTGACAACCCTTTATCACATTGGGTGCAAGTTCTTGATTGTTTGTGCAGTATTCGTGATTTGTTCTGTTTGCTACTGGATTGATACCTTGGTTCTCAAACCGAGGGAAATACTGATATCTACTTTGCTGCATCACTCTTTCTCTGGAAAAACCAACGCAGCTCAATATGTAGCAGCTATTGCCATCATCTCCATCGTAATCGTATCCCGATCCATCTGTACACGCAAATTGAAGGAAATATGCCCTAGAGGCAATAATAAAGTTATTATTTATTTCCTTATTTCATGATAAATGTTTATCATTCATGCTAGAATTGTATTAACCGAAACATGATACATGTGTGAATGCCAAACAAACATGTCACTAGTATGCCTCTACTAGACTAGCTTGTTAATCAAAGATGATTATGTTTCCTAATCATGAACAAAGAGTTGTTATTTGATCAACAAGGTCACATCATTAGTAGAATGATCTGATTGACATGACCCATTCCATTAGCTTAGCACACGATCGCTTAGTATGTTGCTACGCTTTTATCCATGACTTATACATGTTCCTCGTAACTATGAGATTATGCAACTCCTGCCATCGGAGGAACACTTTGGTGCTACCAAACGCCACAACGTAATCGGGTGATTATAAAGGAGTACTACAGTGTCTCCAAAGGCAAATGTTGGGTTGGCGATTTCGAGATTAGGTTTTGTCACTCCGATTGTCGGAGAGGTATCTTCGCCCTCTCGTAACACATCATCAAGCCTTGCAAGCACTACAACTAATGAGTTAGTTGTGAGATGATGTATTACGAACGAGTAAAGAGACTTGCCGTAACGAGATTGAACTAGGTATTGATACCGACGATCAATCTCGCAAGTAACATACCGATGACAAAGGAACAACGATGTTGTTATGCGTCTCGACCGATAAAGATCTTCGAGAATATGTAGGAACCAATATGGGCATCCAGTCCGCTATTGGTTATTGACCGAGACGGTCTCGGTCATGTCTACATTGTTCTCGAACCGTAGGGTCCGCACGCTTAAAGTTTCATGCAGCTTATTATGAGTTTATATATTTTGATGTACCAAGAAGTTCGAGTCCGTATGTGATCACGACATGACGAGGAGTCTCAAATGGTCGAGACATAAAGATTGATATATTGAAGCCTATATTTGAGTTCGAATGGTTCCGGTGAAATCGAATTTACTGAGTACCGGAGGTTACCGAACCCCCGAACTAAATGGGCCTTAGTGGGCCTCGAGGGAGAAGAGGAGGCCGGCCAGGCAGGCCAGCGCCTCCCCTAGTCCAATAGGACAGGAGGGGGGCGCCTCCCTCTTCCCTCCCCCAATCCTACTCCAACTAGGAAAGGGGGAGTCCTACTCCTGGGGAGTAGACTCCTGCCCCCTTGGGCCGGCCGCACTCCCTCCCTCCTTTATATATGGCAGGGGCACCCTAGGACACACAAGTTTGATCTACGGATCGCTCCTTAGCCGCAGCGTCCCTCCACCATATTCCACCTTGGTCATACCGTCGAAGCTTAGGTGAAGCCCTACGTAGAACATCAAGATCGCTACCACGCCGTCGGCGACGAACTCTCCCGACACTCGCTGGATCGAGTACGAGGGACATCATCGAGCCGCACGGTGTCAAGAACTCGGGGCGCCGGAGTAACGGCGCGGATCGGTCGGATCGCGAGGAGAACGACGAGTACTTCATCTACGCCAGATCGCTTCCGCTTCAGTCACGAGGGTACGAGACAACACTCTCCTCTCGCTATACATCACCATGATCTTGCGGTGCGTAGGAAATTTTTGAAATTACTACGCTCCCCAACAAAGGGCATCCGAGCCAGGTTTTTATTGTTTGATGTTTTGCACGAGTAGAACACAAGTGAGTTGTGGGCGATAAAGTCATACTACCTACCAAAGATGTCATACTTTGGTTCAGCGGTATTAGAGATGAAGCGCCTGCATCGACATTACGCCAGACGCTTACGCGAGACTGGTTTCACCGCCACGAGCACTCGCTGCTTAAAGGTGACCGGTGGGTGTCTGCCTCTCACTTTAGTTGAACTGAAAGGGCTACGCCCGTCCTTGAGAAGGTTAAACGGAGTCTATTTGACGAAGTATCGCTGTGGTTTTGATGCGAGGTGAGACTAGTTCTTGCTTAAGCCCGTAGCAGCCACGTAAAATTTGCAACAACAAAGTAGAGGACGCCTAACTTGTTTTTGCAGGCATGTTGTGATGTGATATGGTCAAGACGTGATGCTATATTTTATTGTATGAGATGATCATGTTTTGTAACCGGTTATCGCAATCGCTGGAGCCATATGGTTGTCGCTTATTGTATGCAATGCATCGCTTCTAATGCTTTACTTTATCACTAAGCGGTAGCGATAGTCGAGAAGCATAAGATTGGCAGACGACAACGATGCTACGATGGAGATCAAGGTGTCGCTACCGTGACATGGTGATCATGGTGGTGCGCGGAGATGAAGATCACGAAGCACAAGATGATGATGACCATATCATATCACTTATATTGATTTGCATGTGATGTTTATCCTTTATGCATCTTATCTTGCTTTGATGACGGTAGCATTATAAGATGATCTCACTAAATTATCAAGAAGTGTTCTCCCGATTGCACCGCCAAAGTTCGGGCCCGAACCACGGATGATCGGGTGATAAGCTCATCCATCTACAACGGTGCAAGCCAGTTTTGCACACGCAGAATACTGGTTATACTTGACGAGCCTAGCATATGCAGATATGGCCTAACACGGAGACCAAAGGTCGAGCGTGAATCATATAGTAGATATGATCAACATAAGATGTTCACCATTGAAAACTACCCATTTCACGGATGATCGGTTATGGTTTAGTTGATTTGGATCACGGATCACTTAGATGACTAGAGAGATGTCTTTCTAAGGGGAGTTTTAAGTAATATGATTAATTGAACTTAAATTTATCATGAACTTAGTACCGATAGTATCTTGCTTGTTTATGTTTGATTGTAGATAGATGGCTCGCCGTTGTTCCTTGAATTTTAATGCGCCTTGAGAAAGCAAAGTTGAAAGATGATGGTAGAATTACACGGACGGGTCCGAATCTGAGGATTATCCTCATTGCGCATAAGAGTTACGCCCCGATGCACCGCCGGGTGCCGCCGCTGGTTCCACACGTTAAGAACGCTCGCGAGCAAAGCGATGACTACCTTATAGTTCAGGTTATGCTTTACGGCTTAGAACGGGACTTCAACGACGTTTTGAACGCTATGGAGCATATGAGATGTTCCAGAGTTGAAGTTATATTCCAAAGTAATGCCCGGATTGAGAGATATGAAGTCTCCAATAAGTTCTATAGCTGCAAGATGGAGGAGAATAGTTCTCGGAGCCATACTAAAATGTCGGGTATTACAATCACTTGACACAATTGGGAGTTAATCTTCCGATGATTGTGTCAATGAATTCTTCAATCACCGCCACCAAGCTACAAAGGCTTCGGATGAACTATAATATGCAAGGGTTAGTAAAGACTATACCGAGCTCTTCCAATGCTAAATAGGAGAAATCAAGAAGGAGCATCAAGTGTTGATGGTCAATAAGACCACTAGTTTCAAGAAGAAAGGCAAAGGAAGAAGAAGGGAACTTCAAGAAGAACAGAAGCAAGTTGCTGCTCAGAGAAGAAACCCAAGTCCGGACCTAAGCCTGAAATCGAGTGCTTCTACGCAAGCGATCGGTCATCGGAAGCGGAACTGCCCCAAGTATTTGGCGGATAAGAAGGATGGCAAGGTGAACAAAGGTATATGTGATATACATGTTATTGATGTGTACCTTACTAGAGCTCGCAGTAGCACTGGTATTTGATATCTGGTTCTGCTAATATTTGCAACTCAAACAGGGACTACGGATTGCTTAACACCGCAAAGGACGAGGTGACGACGCGTGGGAAATGGTTCCAAAGTCGATGTGATCGCGGTCGGCACGCTACCTCTACATCTACCTTCGGGATTAGTTTTAGACCTAAATAATTGTTATTTGGTGCTGCGCTGAGCATGAACATTATATCTGGATCTTGTTTGATGCGAGATGGTTATTCATTTAAATCGAGAGAATAATGGTTGTTCTATTTATATGAGTAATATCTTTTATGGTCATGCACCCTTGAGGAGTGGTCTATTTTGATGAATCTCGATAGTAGTGATACACATATTCATAATGTTGAAACAAAAGATGCAGAGTTGATAATGATAGTGCAACTTATTTGTGGCACTGCCGCTTAGGTCATATCGTGTAAAGCGATGAAGAAACTCCGATCGATGGACTTTTGGAGTCACTTGATTATGAATCACTTGGCACTTGCGTAACCGTGCCTCATGGGCAAGATGACTAGAACACGCTTCCGGTACTATGGAGAGAGCAACAGATTTGTTGGAAATCATACATACGTATGTATGTGGTCCAATGAATGTTGAGGCTTGTGGCGGATATCGTTATTTTCTCACCTTCACAGATGACTTAAGCGATATGGGTATATCTACTTAATGAAACATAAGTCTGAAACATTTGAAAAGTTCAAAGAATTTCAGAGTGAAGTTGAAAATCATCGTAAAAGAAAATTAAATTTCTACGATCTGATCGTGGAGGTGAATATTTGAGTTACGAGTTTGGTCTACATTTGAAACAATGCGAATAGTTTCGAACTCACGCCACCCGAACACCACACGTAATGGTGTGTCCGAACGTCAGAATCGCACTTTACTAGATATGGTGCGATCTATGATGTCTTACAGATTTACCGCTATCGCTTTTGGGG
>JAHHZJ010006085.1:0-12119 GCA_021437245.1 Aegilops speltoides | reverse complement strand
AACCAATAGCGGACCTGATGCCCATATTGGTTCAATATTCTACGAAGATCTTTATCGGTCAAACCGCATAACAACATACGTTGTTCCTTTGTCATCGGTATGTTATTTGCCCGAGATTTGATCGCCGTATCCAATACCTAGTTCAATCTCCTACCGCAAGTCTTTTACTCGCTCAGAATGCATCATCCCGAACTAACTCATTGGTCACATTGCTTGCAAGGCTTATAATGATGGCATTACGAGAGGGCCTAGAGATACCTCTCCAAATCGGAGGACAAAACCTAATCTCGAATATGCCAACTCAACATGTACCTTCGAGACACCTGTAGTATCCTTTATAATCACCCACATGCAGACGCTTGGTAGTACCCAAAGTGTTCCTCCGTAAACGGAGTTGCATAATCTCATAGTTACAGAACATGTATAAGTCATGAAGAAAGCAATAGCAACATACTAAACGATCAAGTGCTGCTAACGGAATGGGTCAAGTCAATCACATCATTCTCCTAATGATGTGATCTCTAATCAAATGACAACTTTTTGTCCATGGCTAGGAAACATAACCATCTCCGATAAACGAGCTAGTCAAGTAGAGGCATACTAGTGACACTATGTTTGTCTATGTATTCACACATGTATTATGTTTCCGTTAATACAATTCTAGCATGAATAATAAACATTTATCATGAAATAAGGAAATAAATAATACTTTATTATTGCCTCTAGGGCATATTTCCTTCCCTCCCACTTGCACTAGAGTCAATAATCTAGTTCACATTGTCATGTGATTTAACACCAATATTCATATCTCAGATATGATTAACACCCATAGTTCACATCATCATGTGACCAACACCCAAAGGGTTTACTAGAGTCAATAATCTAGTTCACATCGCTATGTGATTAACTCCCAAAGAGTACTAAGGTGTGATCATGTTTTGCTCGTGAGATAAGCTTAGTCAACGGTTCCCATTCTTAGCGTATGTATTTTGCAAATATTCTATGTCTACAATTCTCCTGACGGAGCTACTCTAGCTAATCGCCTTCCCACTTTCAATATGTATCCGGATTGAGACTTAGAGTCATCCGGATCGGTTAAAAGCTTGCACCTATGTAACTCTTTACGAGGGCTCTTTTATCACCTCCATAATCGAGAAATATTTCCTTAGTCCCACTAAGGATATTCCGACAATGTCCAAGGATCTACCCTAGATCACTATTGTACCCCTTGTCAAAATACCAGAAAGGTATACAATATGTCCGTTTCATGTAATAATATTTTATAGAACCTATGACTGAGGATAGGGAATGACTTTTCATTCTCTTTCTATTTTTCGCCATGGTGGGTTTGAGTCTTACTCAACTTCACACCTTGAATCTGGGGAACGAAAGAAATTCAAAATTTTCCTACGGTCACCAAGATCTATCTATGGAGAAAAGCAACCAGTAGAAAGAGAGTGCATCTACATACCCTTGTAGATCGCTGGAAGCGCTCAAGTGAACGGGTTGATGGAGTCCTCGCCGTGATCCAAATCACCGGAGATCCTAGTGCCGAACGGACCACCCCGCTGCTCAACACACGACAGCCGACGCCTCCCACGCCTTGATCCAAAGAAGGAGAGGAGGAGGTTGAGGAAGACTCCATCCAAAGCAGAAGACAACGGCATGGTGGTGATGGAGGAGCGTGGCATTCCGCAGGCTTCGCCAAGCACCAAGGGATAGGAGGAGTAATTGGGAGAGGGGCGCCCAACATCGGTGCGGGCCCCCCCCCCAATATATATAGGGCAAGGGAGAGGAGGCCGGCCCCTCGATCCAATAGGAGGGGGCGGCGGCCGGGGGCCTTTGCCCCCAACAAGGGAGGCGCCTTTAGGGTTTCCCCAGCCCAGGCGCCTTTGGCCTTGGTGGGGGGGCACCAGCCCACTGGGCTGGTCCCTCCACCTTGGCCCATGGCCATCTCGGGGTAGGTGGCCCCACTTGGTGGACCCTCGGACCTCCCGGGGTCCCCAGATGTTACCGATAAACCCCAAACTTTTCCGTGACCAAAACAGACTTCCCATATATAAATCTTTACCTCCCGGACCATTCCAACTCCTCGTGACGCCGGATCTCATCCGGACCAACAACATTCGAAAACATACAAGCCCTTTATAACCCTAGCGCCATCGAACCTTATGTAGACTCACGGTTCGGGAATGCAATGACCGAGACGTTTCCCCAAAACCAAAAGGGATCTGATACCCATGTTTTCCTACATGTTCCACGATGATCTCATCGGATGAACCACGATGTCAAGGACTCAACGATCCCCGATAATTCCCTTTGTCTAGCGGTATTTTACTTGCCCGAGATTCGATCGTCGGTATACCGATACCTTGTTCAATCTCGCACGCAAGTCTCTTTACTCATTCCGAACACATCATCCCGTGATCAACCCCTTGGTCACATTGTGCACATTATGATGATGTCCTACCGAGTGGGCCCAGAGATACCTCTCCGCTTGCACGGAGTGACAAATCCCGCCTCGATCCGTGTCAACCCAAAAGACACTTTCGGAGATACCGTAATGCACCTTTATAGTCACCCAGTCATGCCAGACGCTTGATACACCCAAAGCACTCCTACGGTATCCGGGAGTTACACGATCTCATGGTCTAAGGAAGAGATACTTGACATTGGAAAAGCTCTAGCAAACGAACTACACGATCTTTGTGCTATGCTTAGGATTGGTCTTGTCCATCACATCATTCTCCTAATGATGTGATCCCGTTATCAACGACATCCAATGTCCATAGTCAGAAACCATGACTATCTGTTGATCACAACGAGCTAGTCAACTAGAGGCTCACTAGGGACATATTGTGGTCTATGTATTCACACGCGTATTTCGATTTCCTGATAATACAATTATAGCATGAATAAAAGACAATTATCATGAACAAGGAAATATAATAATAATACTTTTATTATTGCCTCTAGGCATATTTCCAACAGTCTCCCACTTGCACTAGAGTCAATAATCTAGTTCACATCGCCATGTGATTAACATCACAGTCACATCGCCATGTGACCAACATCATCAAATGAGTTCGGGGTTTGATCATGTTTTGCTTGTGAGAGAGGTTTTAGTCAACGGTCCGAACCTTTCAGATCCGTGTGCTTTGCAAATTTTAGGTCATATTGTAAATGTGCTTCCACGCTCCACTTGGAGCTATTTCAAATGGTTGCTCCACTATACGATCCGGTTTGCTACTCGAGTCACTCTGGATAGGTGTTAAAGCTTGCATCGACGTAATCCTTTACGCTGAACTCTTTATCACCTCCATAATTGAGAAACATGTCCTTATTTACTCCAAGGACAATTTTGACTTGTCCAATGATCCATTCCCGGATCATTCTTGTACCCTTGACCGACTCATGGCAAGGCACACTTCGGTGCGTACACAAAGATAGCATACTATAGAGCCTATGTATAAAGCATAGGGACGACCTTCGCCCTTCTCTCTCTTCCGCCGTGGTCAAGCTTTAAGTCTTAACTTCATACCTTACATGTCGGCAAGAACTCCTTCTTGATCGATCCATCTTGAACACCTTCAAGATCATGTTAAGGTATATGCTCATTTGAAAGTACCATTGCGTTTTGATCTATCCTCATAGATCTTGATGCTCAATGTTCAAGTAGCTTAATCCGGTTTCCATTGAAAACACTTTCAAATAACCCTATATGCTTTCCAGTAAATTCTACATCATTTCGATCAACAATATGTCAACAACATATACTCATCGAAATTTATAGTGCTCCCACTCACTTCTTTGGAAATACAAGTTTCTCATAAACTTTGTATAAACCCAAAGATCTTTGATCATCTTATCAAAGCGCATATTCCAACTCCGAGATGCTTACTCCAGTCCATGGAAGGATCGCTGAGCTAGCATAACTTTTTAGCATCCTTAGGATCGATAAAAACTTTCTGATTGTATCACATACAACCTTTCCATACTAAGACCGGTAAGGAAACTCGCTTTTGACATCCATCGCCAGATTTCATAAATGCAGCTAATGCTAACATGAATTCCGACGGACTTAAGCATCGCTACGGATGAGAAAATCTCATCGTAGTCAACTCCTTGAACTTGTGAAAACTCTTCGCCACAAGTCGAGCTTCATAGACGGTGACATTACCGCCCACGCCCATCTTCTTCTTAAAGATCCATTTATCTCGGATTTCATGGCTTCTAACCATCTTGTCGGAATTTGGGCCCACCATCGCTTCTCCATAGCTCAGAGGTTCATTGTTGTCTAGCAACATGACCTTCAAGACAGGATTACTCGTACTCACTCTTAAGTAGTACGCATCCTTGTCACCCCACGAGGTAAGGTAGTGACTTGATCCAAGTTTCATGATCACTATCATAAGCTTCTACTTCAATTGGTGTAGGTGCCACAGAACAACTTCCGTGCCTCTGCTACACACTAGTTGAAGTGATGGTTCAATAACCTCATCAAGTCTCCACCATCCTCCCACTCAAACTTTTCGAGACAAACTTTTCCTCGAGAAAGGACCCGATTCAAGAAACAATCCCTATTGCTTTCGGATCTGAATTAGGAGGTATACCCAACTGTTTTGGGTGTCCTATGAAGATGCATTTTATCCGCTTGGGTTCGAGCTTATCAACCTGAAACTTTTTCACATAAGCGCGAGCCCCAAATCTTTAAGAAATGATACTTAGGTTTTCTAAACCATAGTTCATACGGTGTCATCTCAACGGAATTATGTGGTGCCCTATTTAAAGTGAATGTGGTTGTCTCTAATGCCTAAACCCATAAACGATAGTGGTAATTCGATAAGAGACATCATGGTACGCACCATATCCAATAGGGTGCAACTATGATGTTCGGACACACCATCAAACTATGGTGTTCCAGTGTATTAATTGTGAAACATTTTCCACAATGTCTTAATTGCGTACAAAGCTCAGAACTCAGATACTCATCTCTATGATCATATCATAGACATTTCTCCTCTTGTCACGATGATCTTCAACTTCACTCTGAAATTACTTGAACCATTCAATAATTCAGACTTGTGTTTCATCAAGTAAATATACTCTACATCTACTCAATCATCCGTGAAGTAAGAACATAACGATATTCATCGATGCCTCAAAGACTCATTGACTGCACACATCAAAATGTGTTACTTCCAACAAGTCGCTATCTTGTTCCATTTTACTCGAAAAACGAGGCTTTTTAGTCATCTTGCCCATGTGGTATGATTTGCATATCTCAAGTGATTCAAAATCAAGTGAGTCCAAACGATCCATCCGCATGGAGTTTCTTGCATGCGATACACCAATAGACATGGTTCGCATGTCTCAAACTTTTCAAAACGAGTGAGTCCAAAGATCCATCAACATGGAGCTTCTTCATGCTTTTATACCAATATGACTTATATGGCAAAGGCCACAAGTAAGTGGTACTATCATTATTATCTTATATCTTTTGGCATGAAAATGTATCACTACGATTGAGATTCAATAAACCATTCATTTAGTGCAAGACCATTGAAGGTATTATTCAAATAAATAGAGTAACCATTATTCTCCTTAAATGAATAATCAGATCAGTAGACATAATCCAATCATGTCTATGCTCAACGCAAACACCAAATCTCGATGGTAGAGGGAGCGCGCGATGCTTGATCACATCAACCTTGGAAACACTTCCAACACATATCGTCACTCACCTTTAGCTAGTCTCCGCTTATTCCGTAGCTTTTATTTCGAGTTACTAACACTTAGCAACCGAACCGTATCTAATACCCTAGTGCTACTAGGAGTACTAGTAAAGTACACATTAACATAATGTATATCCAATATACTTCTATCGACCTTGCCACCTTTCTCATCTACCAAGTATCTAGGGTAATCCGCCCAGTGGTTGTTCCCTTATTACGTAGCACTTAGTCTCGGTTTGGGTTCAACCTTGGGTTTCTTCACCGAGCAGAAACTGATTTGCCGCTTCATGAAGTATCCTTCTTGCCCTTGCCCTTCTTAAAACTAGTGGTTTCACCAACCATCAACAATTGATGCTCCTTCTGATTTCTACTTTCATGTGTCAAACATCACGAATACCTCAAGGATCATCATATCTATCCCCGATATGTTATAGTTCATCACGAAGCTCTAGCAGCTTGGTGGTAATGACTTTGGAGAAACATCACTATCTCATCCGGAAGATCAAATCCCACTTGATTCAAGTGATTGTTGCACTCAGATTAATCTGAGCACAAGCTCAACGATTGAGCTTTTCTCCTTAGTTTGCAGTGCTAAGAAAATCGCGGAGGTCTCATACCTCTTGACGTGGCACGAGCCTGAAATCTCAATTTCAGCCCTCAAACATCTCATATGTTCCGCGACGCTTCAAAAACATCTTTGGTGCCTTAATTCTAAACCGCTTATCCGAACTATCACGTAGTTATCAAATGTGTATGTCCGATGTTCGCAACATCCACAAACGACGCTTGGGGTTCAGACACCGAGCGTGCATTAGGACATAAGCTTTCATCGTCCGCATAATCGCCATCGCAACTTTCAACTATATTTTCTCTAGGAACATATCTAAACAAGGAACTAAAGCGCGAGCCATTTACATAATTTGCAAAGATCTTTTGACTATGTTCAGATAATTAAGTTCATCTTATGAACTCCCACTCGATAGACATCCCTCCGGTCATCTAAGTGATTACATGATCCAAGTCAACTAGGCCGTGTCCGATCATCACGTGAGACGGACTAGTCATCATCGGTGAACATCTTCATGTTGATCGATCTTCCATACGACTCATGCTCGACCTTTCGGTCTCCGTGTTCCGAGGCCATGTCCGCACATGCTAGGCTCGCAAGTTAACCCTAAGTGTTTTGCGTGTAAAACTGTCTTACACCCATTGTATGTGAACGTAAGAATCCATCACACCCGATCATCACGTGGTGCTTAGAAGACTTAACCTAGTAGCAACGTGCACTGAGGGAGAACACTTTGAAATTTTGTAAGGATCATCTTATTTACTACCGTCAGTTCCTAAGTAAACAAGATGCATAAACATGATAAACATCACATGCAATCAAATAGTGACATGATATGGCCAATATCATTTTGCTCCTTTGATCTCCATCTTCGGGCTCCATGATCATCATCGTCACCGCATGACACCATGATCTCCATCATCATGATCTCCATCATCGTGTTCCATGAAGTCGTCTCGCCAACTTATTACTTCTACTACTATGGCTACCGTTAGCAATAAAGTAAAGTAATTACATGGCGCTTGTTCAATGACACGCAGGTCATACAATAAATTAAGACAACTCCTATGGCTCCCGCCGTTGTCATACTCATCGACATGCAAGTCGTGAATCCTATTACAAGAACATGATCAATCTCATACATCACATATCATTCATCACATTCTTTGGCCATATCACATCACATAGCATAACCTCGCAAAAACAAGTTAGACGCCCTCTAATTGTTGTTTGCATGTTTTACGTGGCTGCTATGGGTTTCTAGCAAGAACGCTTTACCTACGCAAAACCACAACATGATATGCCAATTGCTATTTACCCTTCATAAGGACCTTTTCATCGAATCCGCTCGACTAAAGTGGGAGAGATCGGCACCCGCTAGCCACCTTATGCACGGTGCATGTCAATCGGTGGAACCTGCCTCACGAAGAGTACGTAAGGTCGGTCCGGCCGCTTCATCCCACAATACCGTCAAACAAGATTGACTAGTAACGGTAAGCATATTGAACAAAATCAACGCCCACAACTACTTTGTGTTCTACTCGCAAAGAATCTACGAATAGACCTAGCTCATGATGCCATCGCTGGGGAACGAGCAGTAAATTCAAAATTTTCCTACGGTCACCAAGATCTATCTATGGAGAAACCAGCAACGAGTAGAAAGAGAGTGCATCTACATACCCTTGTAGATCGCTAAGCGGAAGCGCTCAAGGAACGGGGTTGATGGAGTCGACTATCGTGATCCAAATCACCGAGATCCTAGTGCGAACGGACGGCACCTCCGCTCAACACACGACAGCCGTGACGCCTCCCACGCCTTGATCCAGCAAGGAGAGAGGAGAGGTTGAGGAAGACTCCATCCAGCAGCAGACAACGGCATGGTGGTGATGGAGGAGCGTGGCATCCCGCAGGCTTCGCCAAGCACCAAGGAGAGGAGGAGTACTGGGAGAGGGAGGGCTGCCGTAACATCTGTGCAGGCTGCCCTCCCACCCCCACATATATAGGGGCAAGGAGGGAGGCCTGCCCCCTGCATCCAATCCGAGGAGGGGCCATGGGGAGGTTGCCTCCTCAAGGCAAGGGAGGCGCCCCTTTAGGGTTTCCCCAGCCCTAGGCGCCTTGGGCCTTGTGGGGCGACAGCCCACCTGGGCTGGTCCTCCCACACTTGGCCCATGCAGCCATCTCGGGTAGGTGGCCCCACTTGGTGGACCTCGACCTCCCGTGGTCCCAGATGTTACCGATAAACCCAAACTTTTCCGTGAGCAAAACAGACTTCCATATATAAATCTTTACCTCCGACCATTTCGAACTCCTCGTGACGTCCGGATCTCATCCGGACTCCAACAACATTCGTAACCACATACAAGCTTCCTTTATAACCCTAGCGCCATCGAACCTTATGTGTAGACTTACGGTTCGAGACATGCGACATGACCGAGACGCTTCTCCGTCAATAACCAACAGCGGATCTCGATACCCATGTTGGCTCCTACATGTTCCACGATGATCTCATCGGATGAACCACGATGTCAAGGACTCAACGATCCCGATACAATTCCCTTTGTCTAGCGGTATTTTACTTGCCCGAGATTCGATCGCAAGATACCGATACCTTGTTCAATCTCGCTATCGCAAGTCTCTTTACTCGCTCCAGAACACATCATCCCGTGATCAACCCCTTAATCACATTGTGCACATTATGATGATGTCCTACCGAGTGGGCCCAGATACCTCTCCGCTTGCACGGAGTGACAAATCCCGCCTCGATCCGGTCAACCCAAAAGACACTTTCGGAGATACCGTAATGCACCTTTATAGTCACCCAGCTTACGCTAGGACGCTTGATACACCCAAAGCACTCCTACGGTATCCGGAGTTACACGATCTCATGGTCTTAAGGAAGAGATACTTGACATTGGAAAAGCTCTAGCAAACTAACTACACGATCTTTGTGCTATGCTTAGATTGTCTTGTCCATCACATCATTCTCCTAATGATGTGATCCCGCTATCAACTACATCCAATGTCCATAGTCAGAAACCATGACTTCTGCTGATCACAACGAGCTAGTCAACTAGAGGCTCACTAGGGACATATTGTGGTCTATGTATTCACACGTATTTTGATTTCTGGATAATACAGCTTATAGCATGAATAAAAGACAATTATCATGAACAAGGAAATATAATAATAATACTTTTATTATTGCCTCTAGGGCATATTTCCAACAGCAACATGTGCAAGAACTCCTTCTTTGACTATTCCATTTTGAACTATTTCAAAATTTATCAAGGTATGTACTCATTGAAAAATCTTATCGGCCTTGATCTATCTATATAGATCTTGATGCTCAATGTAAGTAGATTCAACCGAGGTCTTTCATTGAAAACTTTTATTCAAGTATCCTTTATGCTATCCAGTTTATATCATTTCGATCAACAATATGTCATCTACATATAGTATCGTAAATGCTACAGAGCTCCCACTCACTTTCTTGTAAATAAGTTCACCAAAGTTCCAGATATTACATATGCTTTGATCAACTTATCAAAGTGATATTCCAACTCGAGATGCTTGCACCAGTCCATAGATGGATCGCCGGAGCTTGACATTTTGTTAGCACCTTTAGGATTGACAAAACCTTCCGTTGCATCATATACAACTCTTCTTAAGAAAACCATTAAGGAATGCAGTTTTGACATCCTTTTGCCGATTTCATAAAATGTGGAATTGCTAAATGATTCGGAAGATTAAGCATCGCCAGCTTGAGAAAATCTCATTGTAGTCAATAACTTGAACTTGTCAAAACCTTTTCGTTAAGTCTAGCTTTGTAGATAGTAACACTACTATCAAGATCTCGTCTTCCTCTTCAAGATCCATTTATTTAACATGGCTTCGATCATCGAAAGTCAATCAAAGTCCATACTTTGTTCTCATACATGGATCATATCTCAGATTTTATGGCCTCAAGCCATTTCGTGGAACTGGCTCATCATCGCCTCATAGTTCGTAGGTTCATCATGGTCTAGTAACAAAAATTCCGAAGGATTACCGTATCACCGGGTGCGGATCGATTTGAAGACCTACGAGGTTCTGAGTAACTTGATCTGAAGTTTCATGATCATCATCATTAGCTTCCTCACTAATTGGTGTAGGAATCACGAACTGATTCCGGTGAACTACTTTCCAATTCGGGAGAAGGTACAATTCCTCATCAAGTTCTACTTTCCTCCCACTCACTTCTTTCGAGAGAACTCCTTTCTAGAAAGGATCCATTCTTGGCAACAAATATCTTGCCTTCGGATCTGTGATAGAAGGTGTACCCAACAGTTTTTGGGTATTCTATGAAGACGCTTCTTCGACGGTTTGAGCTATCAGCTTGAAACTTTATCACACAAGCATCGCAGCCCAAACTTTAAGAAACCATAACTTGGGTTTATTGCCAAACCACGCTTCATATGTTGTCGCCTCAATGGATTTAGATGGTGCCCTTTAACGTGAATGCACTGTCTCTAATGCATAACCCCAAAACAATATTGGTAAATCAAAGAGACATCATAGATCGCACCTATCCAATAAAGTGCGGTTACGACGCTCGACACACCATAACGCTGTGGTGTTCCGTCGGAGCTATGAAACTATTCCACATTGTTTTAATTGAAGACCAAACTCAGAATCTCAAATATTCATCTCCACGATCGATCGCGAAACTTTATTTTCTTGTTAACATGAATTGTCCACTTCACTCGAAATTCTTGAACCTTTCAACTATTTCAGACTTATGTTTCATCAAGTAGATATACCCATATCCGCTTAAATCATCTGTGAAGGTCGAAAATAACAATACTCGCCACGAGCCTTAATACTCATTGGTCTGCATACATCAAGATGTATTATTTCCAACAAGTTTGTTACTGCTCCATTGTTCAAGAACGGAGTTTTAGTCATCTTGCCCAAAAGGCATGGTTCGAAGCATCAAATGATTCATAACCAAGGATTCCAAAATCCATCTTTATGGAGTTTCTTCATGCGCTTAATCGATATGATCCAAACGGCAGTGCCACAAATAAGTTGCACTATCATTATTAACTTTGCATCTTTTGGCATCAATATTATGAATATGTGTATCACTACGATCGAGATCTAGTAAACTATTTTCATTGGGTGTATGACCATTGAAAGTTTTATTCATGTAAACGAACAACAATTATTCTCTCGATTTTAAATGAATAACCGATAGCAATAAACATGATCAAATCTGCGGAGATATCTGCCCGCCATTTAACACCTATGGGGCCGGAGCCCTTTGTCCTGAAGGGCACGAGGGCTGAGGGAGCACAGAGAGCAGACGAGGAAGAGCATGCAGGATTTTACCCAGCCTGAGCTCTCCGGAGAGATAAGACTCTACGCTGCTTTGTGTTTGTATTGAGCTCGGAGCTTGAAGAGCTACAAGAGCAGCTGCCTGAGCGAGAGTTGCAAAGATTCCACTAGTGTCGAATGAGTCGAACCCTCCACGCAGTGCATGGGCCTTTTATAGTGCAAGGGTCACCGAGTGTCAACGAGAGAAAGGGGTAAAATGTAAAAGAGGTGGTAGTTGGAAAGCAAGGGAACAGGGAGCTACAGACGAAGGTTTCTACTCACTTGACGGGGGACAAGGGCATTTAACGCCGTCGCCGTAATCAAAAGCTCCCCGCCTTTGCCCTCGCCACGCGGATGGATCCATCACCTGAAGTGCCATCGGTCCTCAGGAGAGCCATCCGCCACGTGCCCTCGAAAAGCCCTGTTAACGCCGGGGCCGGGAGCCGGAGCGGGCACACCCC
>JAHHZJ010006084.1:0-12368 GCA_021437245.1 Aegilops speltoides | reverse complement strand
TTGCACTAGAGTCAATAATCTAGTTCACATCACCATGTGATTTAACACCATTATTCATATCTCAGATATGATTAACACTCATAGTTCACATCGCCATGTGAACAACAGCCAAAGGGTTTACTAGAGTCAATAATCTAGTTCACATCGCTATGTGATTAACACACTAAGAGTACTAAGGTGTGATCATGTTTTGCTCGTGAGAGAAGCTTAGTCAACGGTCCGTCACATTCGAGACTTCTTTTATCACCTCCATAATCGAGAAACACCTTCTTAGTCCTCACTAAGGATATTCTTGACCGCTGTCTAGTGATCTACTCTTAGATCAAAATTGTATTCCTTTGTCAAACTCAGAGCAAGGTATACAGTAGGTCTGGTTCACAGCATAACATACTTTATAGAACCTATGACTGAGGCGTAGGGAATGACTTTTCATTCTCTTTCTATTTTCTGCCATGGTCGGGTCTTGAGTCTTCCTCAACTTCACACCTTTGCATCACAGGCAAGAACTCCTTTGACTGTTCTATTTTGAACTATTTCAAAAATGTATCAAGGTATGTACTTATTGAAAAAATCTTATCAAGCGTCTTGATCTATCTATATAGATCTTGATGCTCAATGTGTATGTAGCTTTACTGAGGTCTTTCTTTTAAAGAACTCCTTTCAAACACTCCTTTATGCTTTGCGGAATAATTCTACATTATTTCCGATCAACAATATGTCATTCACATATACTTATCAGAAATGCTGTAGTGCTCCCACTCACTTTCTTGTAAATACAGGCTTCACCGTAAGTCTGTACAAAACTATATGCTTTGATCAACTTATGAAAGCGTATATTCCAACTCTGAGATGCTTGCACCAGTCCATAGATGGATCGCTGGAGCTTGCACATTTTGTTAGTACCTTTAGGATTGACAAAACCTTCTGGTTGCATCATATACAACTCTTCGTTAAGAAAACCATTAAGGAATGCAGTTTTAACATCCATTTGCCAGATTTCATAAAATGTGGCAATTGCTAACATGATTCGGACAGACTTAAGCATTGCTACAGTTGAGAAAATCTGATTGTAGTCAACACCTTGAACTTGTCAAAACCCTTTTGCGACATAAGTCGAGCTTTGTAGATAGTAACACTACTATCAGTCATCTGTCTTCCTCTTGAAGATCCATTTATACAATATGGCTTGCCGATCATCGGGCAACTCCACCAAGGTCCACACTTTGTTCTCATACATGGATCCCATCTCAGATTTCATGGTCTCAAACCATTTCGCGGAATCTGGGCTCATCATCGCTTCCTCATAGTTCGTAGGTTTATCATGGTCTAGTAACATGATTTCCGAATAGGATTACTGCATCACAACCGGGCGCCGACCGCACTCTGAATACCTACGAGGTTTTGTAGTAACTTGTTTTGAAGTTTCATGATCATCATCATTAGCTTCCTCGCTAATCGGTGTAGCAATCACTGGAACTGATTTCTGTGATGAACAACTTTCCAATTTTGGAGAAGGTACAATTACCTCATCAAGTTCTACTTTCCTCCCACTCACTTCTTTCGAGAGAAACTCCTTCTCTAGAAAGGATCCATTCTTAGCAACGAATGTTTTGCCTTCGGATCTGTGATAGAAGGTGTACCCAATAGTTTCCTTTGGGTATGAAGATGCACTTTTCCGATTTGGGTTCGAGCTTATTAGGTTGAAACTTTTTCACATAAGTATCACAGCCCCAAACTTTAAGAAACGACAACTTGGGTTTCTTGCTAAACCACAGTTCATATGTTGTCGTATCAACGGATTTAGATGCTGCCCATTTAACGTGAATGCAGCTGTCTCTAATGCATAACCCCAAAACAATAGTGGTAAATTAGTAAGAAACATCATAGATCGCACCATATCCAATAAAGTGCGGTTACGATGTTCGGACACACCATAAAGTTGTGGTGTTCCAGGTGGCGTGAGCTGTGAAACTATTCCACATTGTTTTAATTGAAGACCAAACTCAGAACTCAAATATTCGCTCTACCATCAGATCGCAGAAATTTTATTTTCTTGTTACGATGATTTTTCCACTTCACTCTGAAATTTCGTGAACCTTTCAACTATTTCAGACTTATGTTTCATCAAGTAGATATACCCATATCTGCTCAAATCATCTTGTGAAGGTGAGAAAATAACGATATTTGCCATTTAGCATCAACACTCATTGGATCGCATACATCGGTATGTATTATTTCCAATAAGTCAGTAGCTTGTTCCATTGTTCCGGAGAACGGAGTTTTAGTCATCTTGCCCAAACGGCACGGTTCGCAAGCATCAAATGATTCATAACCAAGTGATTCCGAAAATCCATCTTTATGGAGTTTCTTCATGCGCTTTACACCAATATGACCCAAACGGCAGTGCCACAAATAAGTTGCACTATCATTATTAACTTTGCATCTTTTGGCATCAATATTATGAATATGTGTATCACTACGATTGAGATCCAACAAACTATTTTCATTGGGTGTATGACCATTAAAGGTTTTATTCATGTAAACAGAACAACAATTATTCTCTAACTTTAAATGAATAACCGTATTGCAATAAACATGATCAAATCATATTCATGCTCAACGCAAACGCTAAATAACATTTATTTTGGTTTAACACTTATCCCGAAAGTTTAGGGAGTGTGCGATGATGATCATATCAATCTTGGAACTACTTCCAACACTCATCGTCACTTCCCTTCAACTAGTCTCTGTTTATTCTGTAACTCCTGTTTCGAGTTACTAATCTTAGCAATCGAACAAGTATAAAATACTCAGGGGCTACTATAAACACTAGTAAGGCACATATCAAGAACCTGTATATCAAATATACCTTTGTTCACTTTGCCACCCTTCTTATCCACCAAATGTTCAGGGCATTTCCGCTTCTAGTGATCATTTCCTTTGCAGTGTAAGCACTCAGTTTCCGGCTATGGTCCAGTTTTGGGCTTCTTCGCAGGAGTGACAACTTGCTTGTCTTTCCACTTGAAGTTCCCTTTCTTTCCCTTTGCCCTTTTCTTGAAACTAGTGGTCTTGTCAATCATCAACACTTGATGCTCTTTCTTGATTTCTACCTTCGTCGATTTCAATATCACGAAGAGCTCGGGAATCGTTTTTGTCATCCCTTGCATACTATAGTTCATCACGAAGTTCTAGTAACTTAGTGATGGTGACTAGAGAATTCTCACAATCACTATCTTATCCGAAGATTAACTCCCACTTGATTCAAGCGATTGAAATACCTGCATAATCTGAGCACATGCTCACTAGTTGAGCGATTCTCCTCCATCTTTTAGCTATAGAACTTGTTGGAGACTTCATATCTCTCAACTCGGGTATTTGCTTGAAATATTAACTTCAACTCCCGAACATCTCATATGGTCCATGACGCTCAAAATGTCTTTGAAGTCCCGATTCTAAGCCATACATGGTGCACTAAACTATCAAGTAGTCATCATATTGAGCTAGCCAAACGCTCATAACGCCCGTCAGATTCCGCCTCCTGCAATAGGTCTATCACCTAGTGGTGCATTACGGACATAATTTTTCTCAGGCAAGAATGAGGATAAACCTCGATCACGGATCCAATCCGCATCATTGCTACTAACATCTTTCAACATAATTTTCTAGGAACATATCAAAATAAACATGTGAAAGCAACAACGCGAGCTATTGATCTATAAATATAATTTGCAAAATACTACCAGGACTAAGTTCATGATAAATTAAAGTTCAATTAATCATATTACTAAAGAACTCCCACTTAGATAGACATCTCTAGTAATCTAAGTGATCACGTGATCCAAATCAACTAAACCATGTCCATCATCACGTGAGATGGAGTAGTTTCAATGGTGAACATCACTATGTTGATCATATCTATTATATGATTCACGCTCGACCTTTAGGTCTCCGTGTTCCGAGGCCATATCTCCGATATGCTAGGCTCGCAAGTTTAACCTGAGTACTCGCTGTGCAACTGCTTTTGCACCGCTTGTATTTGAACGTAGAGCCTATCACACCCGATCATCACGTGGTGTCTCAGCACGAAGAACTTTCAAGAACGGTGCATACTGGGAGAACACTTCTTGATAATTTAGTGAGAGATTATCTTAAAATGCTACCGCTACCAAAGCAAGATAAGATCCATAAAGGATAAACATCACATGCAATCAATATAAGTGATATGATATGGCCATCATCATCTTGTGCTTGTGATTCCATCTTCAAGCACCGCCATGATCACCATCGCCACCGCGCCGATACCTTGATCTCCATCGAGCATCATTGTCGTTATGCCATCTATTGCTTCTACGACTATTGCTACCGCTTAGTGATAAAGTAAAGCAATTATGTATGCGTTTGCATTTCATACAATAAAGCGACAACCATATGGCTCCTGCCAGTTGCCGATAACTTCGGTTACAAAACATGATCATCTCATACAATAAAATATAGCATCACGCCTTGACCATATCACATCACAACATGCCCTGCAAAAACAAGTTAGACGTCCTCTACTTTGTTGTTGCAAATTTTACGTGGCTACTACGGGCTGAGCAAGAACCGCTCTTACTTCACGCATCAAAACCACAACGATAGTTCGCAAGTTAGTGTTGTTTTAACTTCGCAAGGACCCGCGTAGCTAAGCACACCCGTTCAACTAAAGTTGGAGAAATAGACACCCCTAGTCACCTATGTGCAAAGCACGGCGGTAAACCAGCCTCGGCGAAGCGCATCGGGCAGTAATGTCGGTCCGGGCCGCTTATCCAACAATACCGCCGAACCAAAGTATGACATGCCAGGTAAGCAGATGACTTGTATCGCCCACAACTCACTTGTGTTCTACTGCATATAACATCAACGCATAAACCCTATGCTCGGATACCACTTTGTTGGGGAACGAGTAATTTCAAAAATTCCTACGCACACGCAAGATCATGGTGATGGCATAGCAACGAGGGGGAGAGTATTGTCCACGCACTCGTGAGATCCGTGGCGAAGCGCTATGACAACGCTGTTGATGTAGTCGACGCCTTCATGATCCGACCGATCCAAGCACCGAACGACGGCACCTCCGAAGTTCAGCACACGCTCAGCTCGATGACGCATCCCCGGCTCCGATCCAGCAGAAAGGCCGGGATGAGTTTCACAAGACGACAGGCGCAGTGATGATGATGATGTTCTATCGGCAGCAGTGCTCGCCTAAACTCACGTGACGATATGACCAAGGTGGAATATGGTGGAGGGGGCACCAGACACGGCTAAGGAACGATCCGTGAGATCAACTTGTGTGTCTATTAAGTGCCCCCGCCTCCGAGATATAAAGGACGGCGCAGGACGATCTTGATGTTCTACCAGAAGCCTGCTTGCGACGATATGACCGAGGTGGAATATGGTGGAGGGGGCACACACGGCTAAGGAACGATCCGAGATCAAACTTGTGTGTCCTAGGTGCCCCCGCCCGGATATAAAGGAGGGAGGGGGAGGTGCCGGCCCAAGGGAGGCGCGCCGAGGAGTCCTACTCCCACCGAGTAGGACTCCCTTCCTAGTTGAGTAGGATTGGGGAGGGGAGAGGGGCGCCTCCTTGTCCTATTCGGACTAGGAGGGGCGCGCCAGCCCCGGCCGACCCTCCTCTTCTCCTCGAGGCCCACTAAGGCCCATTTAGTTCTTGGGGTTCCTAGAACCTCCCTGATCCAGAAATTCTCGATTTCACCCGAACCATTCCAACTCCAAATATAGGCTTCCAATATATCAATCATTATGTCTCGACCATTTCGAGACCTCGCATGTCCGGATCACATCCGGACTAACTTCTTCTACATCAAAATACATAAACTCATAATAACGCCATCGAAACTTTTGCGCAGGACCCACGGTTCGAGAACATGTAGACATGACCGAGACACGCCTCCGTCAATAACCAACAGCGGAACCGGATGCCCATATTGGTTCCTACATATTCTACGAAGATCTTTATCACAGACCGATAACAACATACGCTGTTCCTTTGTCATCGGTAGTACTTTGCCCGAGATTCGATCGTGATCCAATACCTAGTTCAATCTCTATCGCAAGTCTCTTTACTGCTCGAATACATCATCTCACGCTAACTCATTAGTTGTAATGCTTGCAAGGCTTCACCGATGTGTATTACCGAGAGGCCCAGAGATACCTCCCACTATCGGAGTGACAAAACCTAATCTCAAATACGCCAACCCAACATCGCCTTTGGAGACACCGAGTACCTTTTATAATCACCCAGTTACGCAGACGCTTGGTAGCACCAAAGTGTTCCTCCGTAAACGGAGTTGCATAATCTCATAGTTATAGGAACATGTTAAGTCATGAAGGAAGCAATAGCAACATACTAAACGATCGTGCTGCTAAGGAATGGGTCATGTCAATCGATCATTCTACTAATGATGTGACCTTGTTAATCAAATAACAACCCTTGTTCATGGTTAGGAAACATAACCATCTTTGATTAACAAGCTAGTCAAGTAGAGGCATACTAGTGACACTGTTTGTTTATATATTCACACATGTATTATGTTTCCTGTAATACAATTCTAGCATGAATAATAAACATTTATCATGATATGAGGAAATATATAATAACTTTATTATTGCCTCTAGGGCATATTTCCTTCAGCCTCCCACTTGCACTAGAGTCAATAATCTAGATCACATCACCATGTGATTAACATCGATAGTTCACATCATCATGTGATTAACACTCATAGTTCACATCGCCATGTGACCAACACCAAGGGTTTACTAGATTCAGAATCTAGTTCACATCGCTATGTGATTAACACCCAAAGAGTACTAAGGTGTGATCATGTTTTGCTTGTGAGAGAGTCTTAGTCAACGGTCTTTCACATTCGATTCGTATGTATTTTGCAATTTTTGTATGTCTACAATGCTCGCACGGCTACTCTAGCTAATTGCTCCCACTTTCAATATGTATCTAGATCGAGACTTAGAGTCATCTGCATCAGTGTCAAAATTTACATCGACGTAACCCTTACAAGCACCTTTTGTCACTTCCATAATAGAGAAACATATCCTTATTCCACTAAGGATAATTTTGACCGCCAAGGATCTACTCCTAGATCACTATTGTACCCTTGCCAAAATCAGTTCAGGTATACAATAGATTTGGTACATAGCATGGCATACTTTATAGAACCTATGGCCAAGGCATAGGGAATGACTTTCATTCTCTTTCTATCTTCTCGTGGTCGGGTTTTGAGTCTTACTCAATTTCACACCTTGTAACACATGCAAGAACTCTTTTTGACTGCTCCATTTTGAACTACTTCAAAATCTTGTCAAGGTATGTACTCATTGAAAAACTTATCAAGCATCTTGATCTATCTCTATAGATCTTGATGCTCAATATGTAAGCAGCTTCACCGAGGTCTTCTTTGAAAACTTCTTTCAAACACTCCTTTATGCTTTGCTATAATTCTACATTATTTCCATCTACAATATGTCATTCACATATACTTATCGTAAATGTGAGTGCTCCCACTCACTTTCTAGTAAATACAGGCTTCACCATAAGTCCAGATAAAACTATATGCTTTGATCAGCTCATCAAAGCGGATATTCCAACTCCGAGATGCTTGCACCAGTCCATAGATGGATCATGGAGCTTGCACACTTTGTTAGCTCCCTTGGATCGAAAACCTTCGTTGCATCATATACAACTCTTCCTCCGTAAAACCATTCAGAATGCAGTTTACATCCATTTGCCAAATTTCATAAATTGTGGCAATTGCTAACATGATTCGGACAGATTTAAGCATCGCAGCTTGAGAAAATCTCATTGTAGTCAACATCTTGAACTTTGTCGAAAACCTTTTGCAACAAGTCGAGCTTTGTAGATAGTAACACTACTATCAACGTCCGCCTTCCTCTTGAAGATCCATTTATTTTCTATGGTTTGCCGATCATCGGCAAATCCATCAAAGTCCATACTTTGTTCTCATCCATGGATCATATCTCGATTTCATGGCCTCAAACCATTTTATGGAATCTGGCTCATCATCGCCCTCATAGTTCGAGGTTCATCATGGTCTAGTTACATGACTTCCGAAGGATTACCGCATCACTCGTGCGGATCTCACTGTTTACCTACAGATTCGGTAGTAATGATCCGGGTTACATGATCATCATCATTAGCTTCCTCACTAATTGGTGTAGTAGTCACAGAACAGATTTCCGTGATGAACTACTTTCCAATAAGGGAGAAGGACAATTACCTTATCAAGTTCTACTTTCCTCCCACCTTCCGAGAGAAACCTTCTAGAAAGGATCCATCTTAAGCAACGAATATCTTGCCTTCGGATCTGTGATAGAAGGTGTACCCAACAATTTCCTTTGGGTATTCTATGAAGACGCTTCTCCGATTTGGGTTTGAGCTTATCAGATGAAACTTTTTCACATAAGCATCGCAACCCAAACTTTAAGAAACGACAACTTTGGTTTCTTGCTAAACCACAGTTCATATAGTGTCGTCTCAACGGATTTAGATGGTGCCCTATTTAACGTGAATGCAGCTGTCTCTAATGCATGATCCCAAAACGATATTGGTAAATCGGTAAGAAACATCATAGATTGCACTATATCCAATAAAAGTACGGTTATGATGCATTCGGACACACCATAACATTGTGGGTGTTCTAGGTGGCATGAGCTTTGTGAAACTATTCCACATTGTTTTAATTGAAGACCAAACTCAGAACTCAAATATTCGTCCTCCACGATCAGATTGTGAGAACTTTATTTTCTTGTCATGACGATGATTTTCCACTTCACTCTGAAATTCTTTTGAACCTTTCAACTATTTCAGACTTATGTTTCATCAAGTAGATATACCCATATCTGCTCAAATCATCCGTGAAGGTCAAAAATAACGATACCCAATCATGAGCTTCAACACTCATTGGATCGCATACATCGGTATGTATTATTTCCAATAAAGTCAATTGTCGTTCCATTGTCCCGAGAACGGAGTCTTAGTCATCTTGCCCATGAGGCATGGTTCGAAGCATCAAGTGATTCATAATCAAGTGATTCCAAAATCCCATCAAGATGGAGTTTCTTCATGCGCTTTTACAATTAATATGACCTAAACGTGCGGTTACACAAATAAGTTGCACTATCATTATTAATCTTTGCATCTTTTGGTTTCAATATTATGAATATGTGTATCACTACGATCGAGATCCAATGAACAATTTTCATTGGCTGTAAATACATAAGGTTTTATTCATGTAAATGCATAATGCTTTATTCTCTTACTTAAATGAATAACCATTTTGCAATAAACATGATCAAATCATATTCATGCTCAACGCAAACACCAAATAACATTTATTTAGGTTCAACACTAATCCCGAAAGTATAGAGAAGGTGCATGATGATCATATCAATCTTGAAACTACTTTCAACACACATCGTCACTTCACCCTTAACTAGTTTCGCTTATTCTGCAACTCCCGCCGAAGTTACTACTCTTAGCAACTCAACCAGTACCAAATAATTTAGGGTTGCATAAACACTAGTAAAGTACACATCAATAACATTGTGATATCAAATATACCTTGTTTTTTACTTTGCCATCCTTCTTATCCACCAAATACTTGGGGTAGTTCTGCTTCCAAAGTGACTCATCCTTCGTTAGAGAGTAAGCACTTAGTCTCAGGCTTAGGTCCAGCTTTGGGCTTCTTCTTGGAGCAGAACTTGCTTGCCGTCTCTTCTTGAAGTTCCCTTTCTTTCCCTTTGCCCTTTTCTTGAAACTAGTGGTCTTGTTCAACCATCAACACTTGATGTTCTTTCTCTGATTTCTACCTTCATCGATTTCATCATCATGAAAAACTCAGAATCATTTTCATCATCCCTTGCATACTATAGTTCATCACGAAGTTCTACTAACTTGGTGATGGTGACTAGAGAATTTCAATCACTATCTTATCTCGAAGATTAACTCCCACTTGATTCAAGCGATTGTAGTACCTGCATAATCTCGAGCACATGCTCACTAGTTGAGCGATTCTCCTCTCCATCTTTTAGCTATAGAACTTGTGGAGACTTCATCTCTCAACTCGGTATTTGCTTGAAATATTAACTTCAATTCCGGAACATCTCATATGGTCCATGATGTTCAAAACATCTTTGAAGTCCCGATTCTAAGCCATAAGCATGGTGCACAAAACTATCAAGTAGTCATCATATTGAGCTAGCCAAACGTTCATAACGTCAGACCGCTCTCCGCATTAGGTCCCACACCAGCGGTGCATAAGGACATAATTCTTCAGGCAGAATGAGGATAAACCTCCGATCACGGATCGAATCCGCATCATTGCTACTAACATTTTTCAACACAATTTTCTAGGAACATATCAAAAAAACATATGAAAGCAACAACGCGAGCTATTGATCTACAAATAATTTGCAAATACTACCAGACTAAGTTCATGATAAATTTAAGTTCAATTAATCATATTACTTAAGAACTCCCACTTAGACAACATCTCTAGTCATCTAAGTGATCACCGATCCAAATCAACTAAACCATAACCGATCATCACGTGAGATGGAGTAGTTTTCAATGGTGAACATCTTATGTTGATCATATCTACTATATGATTCACGCCGACTTTCGGTTCTCGTGTTCCGAGGCCATATCTCGATATGCTAGGCTCGCCAAGTTTAACCCGAGTATTCCGCGTGCAAAACTGTCTTGCACCCGCTTAGATGGACGAGAGCTTATCACACCCGATCATCACGTGGTGTCGGCACGAAGAACTTTGGCAACGGCATACCGGAGAACACTTTTGATAATTTAGTGAGAGATCATCTTATAATGCTACCGCCAATCAAAGCAAGATAAGATGCATAAAAGATAAAGATCACATGCAAATCAATATAAGTGATATGATATGGTCATCATCATCTTGTGCTTCGTGATTCCATTCTCGCAGCACCATCATGATCACCATCGCCACCGCCGACACCTTGATCTCCATCGAGCATCGTTGTCGCCTCGCCAATCTTATGCTTCTACGATTATCGCTACCGCTTAGTGATAAAGTAAAGCATTAAGGCATTGCATTTCATACAATAAAGCGACAACCAATGGCTCCGCCACTTGCCGATAACTTCGTTACAAAACATGATCATCTCATACAATAAAATATAGCATCACGCCTGACCATATCACATCACAACATGCCCGCAAAACAAGTTAGACGCCCTCTACTTTGTTGTTGCAAATTTTACGTGTTGCTACGGCTTTAGCAAGAACCGTTTACCTACGCATCAAAACCACAACGATAGTTTGTCAAATAGACTCTTTAACCTTCCAAGGACCGGCGAGCCACACCTTAACTAAAGTGAGAGACAGACACCCGCCACCACCTTTAAGCAACGAGGCTCAGAGCGGTGAAACCAGCCTCGGAAGCGACGCAGAATGTTCCGGCCGCTTATCTCACAATACCGCTGAACCAAAGTATGACATGCGGAGGATGACTTATATCGCCCCAACTCACTTGTTCTACTGCATATAACATCAACGATAAAACCTAGGCTCGATGCCATCGCTGGGGAACGAGTAATTTCAAAAATTTCCTACGCACCGAAGATCATGGTGATGTATAGCAACGAGAGGAGAGTGTTGTCTACGCACCAGAGACCCAGGAAGCGATCACAACGAGAGGAAGTGCGACGTTTCCTCGCGATCCGACGATCCGGCCCAGCATTCGCCGCCTCCAGTTCTTGACACACGACAGCCGATGACCCCTCAGATCGATCCAGCCGAGTGTCGAGGAAGAGTTCCACAAGACGACGGCTGACGATCTTGATGTTCTATCGGCAGACCACTTTAAGCTCATGACATATGACCGAGGTGGAATATGGTGGAGGGGCACGACAACGGCTAAGGAACGATCCGAGATCAAACTTGTGTCCTAGGGTGCCCCAGCCTCGATATAAAGGAGGGAGGGGAGCGTGCCTGGGCCGAGGAGTCCTACTCCCACCGAGTAGGACTTCTTCCTAGTTGGAGTAGGATTGGGAGGGAGGAAAGGGGGCGCCCCTGTCCTTTGACAGGTGGGGGGGGCGGCCCCCGCCGACCCTCCTCTTTTGAGGCCCACTACCCATTTAGTTCTGGGGTTCCGAACCCCTGATCTGAATTTATTTTAACCATTCAACTCCAAATATAGGCTTCCAATATATCAATCTTTATGTCTCGACCATTTCGAGACTCTCGCCGTCCGTGATCACATCCGGACTCAACTTCTTCGACATCAAAATACATAAAC